>JAGTYA010000571.1:0-12500 GCA_024291935.2 Okapia johnstoni | reverse complement strand
AGTGTGGTGGGATGCCCCGTCTTCTTGGCAGGTTGGCACGGGTATCTCGGGGGACACCTGGTGTCGCCTGCAAGGAGTCAAGCCCCGTTCTGAGCCGGGACAGGTGCTGGGGCATGCTCTCAATGCCCTGCAGGGGAAAAGCGCCTCCTCACGCATTCGGGGTGGCCTCACGGGGGTTTTCTCGACTTGCGGCGGTGCGTTCTCGAGTTGCGGCGGGTACCCCGGCTAGTCTCCCCTGTTAGCCCAGCGGAGTCGTCATGCCTCCTTTCTAGCGGCGAGGGGAGGGAACAGCCTCGGGATTCGCCAGGAGGCGCTGTAATGCACTGGGTGCGCACAAACTTTGAGCTAGGACACTCGGGGTTCCCCGCGGGGGGGGATGCTACAGGTATATCGGGCACCTGTGGGGAGGCCTTCAGGGAGTCGCGGGGACTCAGCCTTTCTCTCGGGTCACAGCCAGGGAAAATCGGGTTTCATCTCGAATGCAGGGGTGAAGGTCCTGCTTTTCGGCGAGTCGCAGCGGGAAGCGGGGGTGGCCTCTCTGGATCCGGGGGCGTGGCGCCTCAGGGAGCCTCTCTTGTTGCCTCTGGGAAGTCCAGGCCTCCTTTGACCTCGCCAGGAGCTGCTGGGCTTCCCCTCGCGTCGCTGCCAGGGAATTGGACTCGTTTGCCGACAGGAGCTTCCTCAGGGACCTTTGGCCTTGCGGCCGGAACTGGCCCCTTGGGGCTCTCTTCTCGAACCTCAGGAGAGGCGACCGGCCCGCTCTGGATGTGCGAGGGAATGTAGGGATTCCGGTGGAGTTCAGGAAGGGGATTCGACCCCCCTTTCGAGAGGAGGGGGGGAGGGCGACGTGGGGGCCCTCTCGAGCTGCGTCTGGAGACTCAGGGTTGCGCTTGTCTGGGGACACGGATATCTCGGGGAACCTCTGGGGGCGCCTAGAGGGAGTCCAGCCTCCGTTCCCGTGCCAGAGAGAAGTCAGGATGGCTCTCGAGTCGCTGCAGATCCAAAGGGCCCCGTCTCGCAGGGAGGGGGGCCCAGGGGACGCTCTCTCGGTGTGTGGCGGGAAGCCCCGCCTTCTTGGCAGGTTGGCCCAGGTATCTCGGGGGACACCTGGTGTCGCCCGCAAGGAGTCAAGCCCCGTTCTGAGCCGGGACAGGTGCCGGGCATGCTCTCAATGCCATGTCATTGAAAAGCGCCTCCTCAAGCAATGGGCATGGCCTCACAGGGGTTTTCCCTACTTGCAGGGGTGCGTTTCTCAAGTTGCGGCGGGTACCCTGGCCCATCTCCCCTGTTAGCCCAGCGGGGTCGTCATGCCTCCTTTGGAGCGGCGAGGGGAGGGAGCAGCCTCGGGATTCGCCAGGAGGCGATGCAGCGCACTGGGTCCCCGTCAATCTTTGAGCTAGGACACTGGGGGGTTCCCGCGGGGGGGGGGGGGACAGGTATATCTGGCACCTGTGGGTGGCCTCCAGGGAGTCGCGGGGACTCAGCCTTTCTCTTGGCTCAGAGCCAGGGGAAATCGGGCTTCATCTCGAATGCAGGGGCGAAGGTCGTGCTTTTCCACGAGTCGCAGCAGGGGGAAGCGGGGGTGGCCTCTCTGGATCCGGGGCGTGGCGCTTCAGGGAGCCTCTCTTGTTGCCTCTGGGAAGTCCAGGCCTCCTTTGACCTCGCCAGGGGCTGCTGGGCTTCCCCTCGCGTCGCTGCCAGGGAATTGGACTCGCTTGCCGACGGGGGTTTCCTCGGGGACCTTTGGTCTTGCGGCCGGAACTGGCCCCTTGGGGCCTCTTTTCGAACCTCAGGAGAGGCGACAGGTCCGCTCTGGAGGTGCGAGGGAATGTAGGGATTCCGGTGGAGTTCAGGAAGGGGATTCGACCCCCCTTTCGAGAGGAGGGGGGGCGAGGGCGAAGGGGGGCCCCTCTCGAGCTGCGTCTGGAGACTCAGGGTTCCACTCGCCTGGGGACACGGAAATCTCGGGGAACCTCTGATGGCGCCTAGAGGGAATCCAGCCTCCTTTCCACTGCCAGAGAGAAGTCAGGATGGCTCTCGAGTTGCTGAAGCTCCAAAGGGCCCCGTCTCGCAAGGGAGGGGGGCCCAAGGGGTCGCTCTCGCGGTTTGGCGGGAAGCCCCGCTTTCTTGGCAGGTTGGCCCGGGTATCTCGGGGGACACCTGGAGTCTCCCGCAAGGAGTCAAGCCCCGTTCTGAGCAGGACAGGTGCCGGGGCATGCTCTCAATGCCCTGCAAGGGAAAAGCGCCTCCTCACTCAATGGGCGTGGCCTCACGGGGGTTTTTCTCGACTTGCGGCGGTGCGTTGTCGAGTTGCGGCGGGTACCCCGGCCCGTCTCCCCCGTTAGCCCATCGGGGTCGCCATGCATCCTTTCGAGCGGCAGGGGCCCGAGCAGCCTCGGGGATTCGCCAGGAGGCACTGTAGGGCACTGGGTCCGCGTCAGGCAACTTTGAGCTAGGACACTAGGCGTCCCCCGCGGGGGGAGGGGACAGGTATATCTGGCACCTGTGGGGTGGCCTCCAGGGAGTCGCGGGGACTCAGCCTTTCTCTCAGGTCACAGCCAGGGGCAATCGGGCTTCATCTCGAATGCAGGGGCGAAGGTCGTGCTTTTCCGCGAGTCGCAGCGGGAAGCGGGCGTGGCCTCTCTGGATCCGGGGGCGTGGCGCCCCAGGGATCCTCTCTTGTTGCCTCTGGGAAGTCCAGGCCTCCTTTGACATCGCCAGGGGCTGCTGGGCTTCCCCTCGCCTCGCGTCCCAGGGAATTGGACTCGCTTGCCCACGGGGGATTCCTCGGGGACCTTTGGTCTTGCGGCCGGAACTGGCCACTTGGGGCCTCTTTTCGAACCTCAGGAGAGGCGATAGGCCAGCTCTGGAGGTGCGAGGGAATGTAGGGATTCTGGTTGAGTTCAGGAAGGGGATTCGACCCCCCTTTCGAGAGGAGGGGGAGAGGGTGACGCGGGGCCTCTCTCGAGCTGCCTCTGGAGACTCAGGGTTGCGCTCGTCTGGGGACACGGATATCTCAGGGAACCTCTAGGGGCGCCTAGAGGGAGTCCAGCCTCCGTTCCCGTGCCAGAGAGAAGTCAGGATGGCTCTCGAGTCGCTGCAGACCCAAAGGGCCCCGTCTCGCAGGGAGGGGCGCCCAGGGGACGCTCTCGCGGTGTGGCGGGATGCCCCGCCTTCTTGGCAGGTTGGCCCGGGTATCTCAGGGGACACCTGGTGTCGCCCGCAAGGAGTCAAGCCCCGTTCTGAGCCGGGAGAGGTGCCGGGGCATGCTCTCAATGCCCTGCAAGCGAAAAGCGCCTCCTCACCCAGTGGGCGTGGCCTCACGTGGGTTTTCTCGAGTTCCAGCGGTGCGTTCTCGGCTTGAGGCGGGTACCCCGGCCCGTCTCCCCCTGTTAGCCCAGCGGTGTCGTGGTGCCCCCTTTGGAGCGGCGAGTGGAGGGAGCAGCCTCGGGACTCGCCAGGAGGCGCTGCAGGGCACTGGGTCCAAGGCAAGCATTGAGCTAGGACACTCGGGATTCCCCGCGGGGGGGAGGCGACAGGTATATCGGGCACCTGTGGCGTGGGCCTCAAGGGAGTCGAAGGGACTCAGCCTGCCTCTCGGGTCACGGCCAGGTGAAATCGGGCTTCATCTCGAATGCAGGGTTGAAGTTGGTGCTTTTCCGCGAGTCGCAGCGGGAAGCGGGGTTGGCCTCTGGGCATCGACGACGTGGCGATTCAGGGAGCCTCTCTTGTCGCCTCTGGGAAGTCCAGGCCTCCTTTGACACTGCCGGGGGCTGCTGTGCTTCCCCTCGCGCCGCTGCAAGTGAATTGGACTCGCTTGCCAACGGGGGGTTCCTCGGGGACATTTGGTCTTGCGGCCGGTACAGGCCTCCTGGGGCCTCTTTTCAAACCTAGGGAGAGGGACAGGCCCGCTCTGGCGGTGCGAGGGAATGTAGGGATTCCGGTTGAGTTCAGGAAGGGGATTCGAACCCCCTTTCAAGAGGAGGGTGCGAGGGCGACGGGTGGTCCCTCTCGAGCTGCATCTGGAGACTCTGGGTTCCGCTCACCTGGGGCCACGGGCATCTCGGAGAACCTCTGGGGGCTCCTAGACGGAGTGCCGCCTCCTTTCCAGTGCCAGGGAGAAGTCAGGATGGCTCTCGAGTCGCTGCAGATCCCAAGGGCCCCGTCTCGCAGGGAGGGGGGACCCAGGGGAGGCTCTCGCGGTGTGGCGGGGAAGCCCCGCCTTCTTGGCAGGTTGGCCCCGGTATCTAGGGGACACCTGGTGTCGCCCGCAAGGAGTCAAGCCCCGTTCTGAGCCGGGAGAGGTGCCCCTGTTAACTCGCCAACGCACCGCCCCAAGTCGAGAAAACCCCCGTGAGGCCACGCCCAATGCGTGAGGAGGCGCTTTTCCCTTGCAGGGCATTGAGAGCATGCGCCGGCACCTGTCCCGGCTCAGAACGGGGCTTGACTCCTTGCGCGGCGACACCAGGTGTCCCCCGAGATACCCGGGCCAACCTGCCAAGAAGGCGGGGCTTCCCGCCACACCGCGAGAGCATCCCCCGGGCCCCCCCTCCTTGCGAGACGGGGCCCCTTTGGATCTGCAGCGACTCGAGAGCCATCCTGACTTCTCTCTGGCGCTGCAAAGGAGGCTGGACTCCCTCTAGGCGCCCCCAGAGGTTCCCCGATATACCCGTGTCCCCAGGCGAGAGCGGAACCCTGAGTCTCCAGACGCAGCTCGCGAGGGGCCCCCCGTCGCCCTCGCGCCCCTCCTCTCGAAAGGGGGGTCGAATCCCCTTCCTGAACTGCCATCGCAATCCCTACATTCCCTCGCACCTCCAGAGCGGGACTCTCGCCTCTCCTGAGGTTCGAGAAGAGGCCCCAAGGGGCCAGTTCCGGCCGCAAGACCAAAGGTCCCCGAGGAACCCCCCGTCGGCAAGCGAGTCCAGTTCCCTGGACGTGAGGCGAGGGGAAGCCCAGCAGCCCCTGGCGATGTCAAAGGAGGCCTGGACTTCCCAGAGGCAACAAGAGAGGCTCCCCGAGGCGCCACGCCCCCGATTCAGAGAGGCCACCCCCGCTTCCCCCTGCGCCGCGCGGAAAAGCACGACCTTCGCCCCTGCATTCGAGGGGAAGCCCGATTGCCCCTGGCTGTGACCGAGAGAGAAAGGCTGAGTCCCCTCGACTCCCTGGAGGCCACCCCACAGGTGCCCAGTTATACCTGTCCCCTCCCCCCCGCCGGGGGACCCCCGAGGGTCCTAGCTCCATGCCTGACGCGGAACCCAGGGCGCTGCAGCGCCTCCTGGCGAATCCCGAGGCTGCTCGGGCCCCTCGCCGCTCGAAAGGAGGCATGGCGACCCCGCTGGGCTAACGGGGGAGACGGGCCGGGGTACCCGCCGCAACTCGAGAATGCACCGCCGCAAGTCGAGAACACCCCCGTGAGGCCACGCCCATAGAGGGAGGAGGCGCTTTTCCCTTGCAGGGCATGGAGAGCATGCCCCGGCACCTGTTCCCGGCTCCGAACGGGGCTTGACTCCTTGCGGGCGACTCCAGGTGTCCCCCGAGATCCCCCGGGCCAACCTGCCAAGAAAGGCGGGGCTTCCCGCCACACCGCGAGAGCGTCCCCCGGGCCCCCCTCCTTGCGAGACGGGGCCCTTGGGATCTGCAGCGACTCGAGAGCCGTCTGACTTCTCTCTGGCGCTGCAACGGAGGCTGGACTCCCTCTAGGCGCCCCCAGAGGTTCCCTGAGATACCCGTGTCCCAGGCGAGCGGAACCCTGAGTCTCCAGAGGCCGCTCGCGAGGGGCCCCCCGTCGCCGTCGGCCCCTCCTCTCGAAAGGGGGGTCCAATCCCCTTCCTGAATGCCATCGCAATCCCTACATTCCCTCGCACCTCCAGAGCGGGACTCTCGCCTCTCCTGAGGTTCGAGAAGAGAGGCCCCAAGGGGCCAGTTCCGGCCGCAAGACCAAAGGTCCCCGAGGAACCCCCATCGGCAAGCGAGTCCAGTTCCCTGGACGTGAGGCGAGGGGAAGCCCAGCAGCCCCTGGCGATGTCAAAGGAGGCCTGGACTTCTCAGAGGCAACAAGAGAGGCTCCCCGAGGCGCCACGCCCCCCCGATTCAGAGAGGCCACCCCCGCTTCCCCCTGCTGCGCGCGCGCGGAAAAAGCACGACCTTCGCCCCTGCATTCGAGGGGAAGCCCGATTGCCCCTGGCTGTGACCGGAGAGAAAGGCTGAGTCCCTCGACTCCCTGGAGGCCACCCCACAGGTGCCAGTTATATACCTGTCCCTCCCCCCCCCGGGGGGACCCCGAGGTCCTAGCTCCATGCCTGACGCGCGGACCCAGGGCGCTGCAGCGCCTCCTGGCGAATCCCGAGGCTGCTCGGGCCCCCCTGTCCGCTCGAAAGGAGGCATGGCGACCCCGCTGGGCTAACGGGGAGACGGGCCGGGGTACCCGCCGCAACTCGAGAATGCACCGCCGCAAGTCGAGAAAACCCCCCGTGAGGCCACGCCCATAGAGGGAGGAGGCGCTTTTCCCTTGCAGGGCATGGAGAGCATGCCCCGGCACCTGTTCCGGCTCCGAACGGGGCTTGACTCCTTGCGGGCGACTCCAGGTGTCCCCCGAGATCCCCGGGCCAACCTGCCAAGAAGGCGGGGCTTCCCGCCACACCGCGAGGGCGTCCCCCGGCCCCCCTCCTTGCGAGACGGGGCCCTTGGGATCTGCAGCGACTCGAGAGAGCCGTCCTGCCTTCTCTCTGGCGCTGCAAAGCAACGAGGCTGGACTCCCTCTAGGCGCCCCCAGAGGTTCCCTGGGATACCCGTGTCCACAGGCGAGCGGAACCCTGAGTCTCCAGAGGCCGCTCGCGAGGGGCCCCCCGTCGCCGTCGGCCCCTCCTCTCGAAAGGGGGGTCCAATCCCCTTCCTGAATGCCATCGCAATCCCTACATTCCCTCGCACCTCCAGAGCGGGACTCTCGCCTCTCCTGAGGTTCGAGAAAAGAGGCCCCAAGGGGCCAGTTCCGGCCGCAAGACCAAAGGTCCCCGAGGAACCCCCATCGGCAAGCGAGTCCAGTTCCCTGGACGTGAGGCGAGGGGAAGCCCAGCAGCCCCTGGCGATGTCAAAGGAGGCCTGGACTTCTCAGAGGCAACAAGAGAGGCTCCCCGAGGCGCCACGCCCCCGATTCAGAGAGGCCACCCCCGCTTCCCCCTGCTGCGCCGCGCGGAAAAGCACGACCTTCGCCCCTGCATTCGAGGGGAAGCCCGATTGCCCTTGGCTGTGACCGGAGAGAAAAGGCTGAGTCCCCTCGACTCCCTGGAGGCCACCCCACAGGTGCCAGTTATATACTGTCCCCTCCCCCCCGGGGGGACCCCCGAGGGTCCTAGCTCCATGCCTGACGCGGACCCAGGGCGCTGCAGCGCCTCCTGGCGAATCCCGAGGCTGCTCGGGCCCCTGTCCGCTCGAAAGGAGGCATGGCGACCCCGCTGGGCTAACGGGGGAGACGGGCCGGGGTACCCGCCGCAACTCGAGAATGCACCGCCCGCAAGTCGAGAACACCCCCGTGAGGCCACGCCCATAGAGGAGGAGGCGCTTTTCCCTTGCAGGGCATGGAGAGCATGCCCCGGCACCTGTCCCGGCTCCGAACGGGGCTTGACTCCTTGCGGGCGACTCCAGGTGTCCCCCGAGATCCCCGGGCCAACCTGCCAAGAAAGCGGGGCTTCCCGCCACACCGCACGCGAGGCGTCCCCCCGGGCCCCCCTCCTTGCGAGACGGGGCCCTTGGGATCTGCAGCGACTCGAGAGCCGTCCTGCCTTCTCTCTGGCGCTGCAACGGAGGCTGGACTCCCTCTAGGCGCCCCCAGAGGTTCCCTGGGATACCCGTGTCCACAGGCGAGCGGAACCCTGAGTCTCCAGAGGCCGCTCGCGAGGGGCCCCCCCCGTCGCCGTCGCCCCCTCCTCTCGAAAGGGGGGTCCAATCCCCTTCCTGAATGCCATCGCAATCCCTACATTCCCTCGCACCTCCAGAGCGGGACTCTCGCCTCTCCTGAGGTTCGAGAAGAGGCCCCAAGGGGCCAGTTCCGGCCGCAAGACCAAAGGTCCCCGAGGAACCCCCATCGCAAGCGAGTCCAGTTCCCTGGACGTGAGGCGAGGGGAAGCCCAGCAGCCCCTGGCGATGTCAAAGGAGGCCTGGACTTCTCAGAGGCAACAAGAGAGGCTCCCCGAGGCGCGCCACGCCCCCGATTCAGAGAGGCCCACCCCCCGCTTCCCCCTGCGCCGCGCGGAAAAAGCACGACCTTCGCCCCTGCATTCGAGGGGAAGCCCGATTGCCCTTGGCTGTGACCGGAGAGAAAGGCTGAGTCCCCTCGACTCCCTGGAGGCCACCCCACAGGTGCCAGTTATACCTGTCCCCTCCCCCCCCCCGGGGGACCCCGAGGGTCCTAGCTCCATGCCTGACGCGGACCCAGGGCGCTGCAGCGCCTCCTGGCGAATCCCGAGGCTGCTCGGGCCCCTGTCCGCGCTCGAAAGGAGGCATGGCGACCCCGCTGGGCTAACGGGGGAGACGGGCCGGGGTACCCGCCGCAACTCGAGAATGCACCGCCGCAAGTCGAGAACACCCCCGTGAGGCCACGCCCATAGAGGGAGGAGGCGCTTTTCCCTTGCAGGGCATGGAGAGCATGCCCCGGCACCTGTTCCGGCTCCGAACGGGGCTTGACTCTGCGGGCGACACCAGGTGTCCCCCGAGAGATCCCCGGGCCAACCTGCCAAGAAAGCGGGGGCTTCCCGCCACACCGCGAGGGCGTCCCCCCTGGGCCCCCCTCCTTGCGAGACGGGGCCCTTTGGATCTGCAGCGACTCGAGAGCCCCTCCTGCCTTCTCTCTGGCGCTGCAAAGGAGGCTGGACTCCCTCTAGGCGCCCCAGAGGTTCCCTGAGATACCCGTGTCCCCAGGCGAGCGGAACCCTGAGTCTCCAGACGCAGCTCGAGAGGGGCCCCCCATCGCCCTCGCCCCCCTCCCTCTCGAAAGGGGGGTCGAATCCCCTTCCTGAACTCCACCGCAATCCCTACATTCCCTCGCACCCCCAGAGCGGGACTGTCGCCTCTCCTGAGGTTCGAAAAGAGGCCCCAAGGGGCCAGTTACTGGCCGCAACCACAACAACCCCACCAACCCCCAACAACTAACCCCCCCCCCCTACACCCCCTCACACCCCCACCACCCCCCCACCCCAAATCACCCCCAACCCAACCCCCCACCCAAACCCCCCAAACCCCCCCCCCCCCCAACAACCATTCAACAACCCCTCCCCCTAAACCCTAACCCTAACCACCAAACCCAACCAAAACCCCCCTCCCTTAACACCCAAAACCACACCCTACCCCCCCCAACCACCCAAAAATCACCCCCAAACAACCCACCACCCTAACCAAAAACCTAAACCCAACCCCCTAACCCCCCCCCTCCCCTCCCACACCCCCACCCCCCCACCCCAAAAACACCCCCACAACACAACCCCCACCACCCCACAACCCTAACACCAACCCCCAACCTTACCACCACCACCCAAACAACCCCCAACATCAACACCCCCCCCCCCCCCCTAAAACCAACACCAACAACAAAAAAACCCAACTACACAATAACACCCACCCCCCCCAACCCCCAATCCCAACACCTAACCCCAACCCACACCAAAACCAACCAAACACAACCCCCAAAACCCAACCCCCCACCAAAACCCAAAACCCAAACACACCCACCCCCCCAACACCCCAACCCTAACCCAACAACAAAACCCCAAACAACAAACCCAACCCAAACCAACCTCCCCACATCCCACACAATCAAAACCCCCACCCCCCCCTCCACCAACTACACCCCCCACAACCCTATCCCCCCAAACTTACCCCCCCCACCTACCCACCCCACCCCACACCCTAACCCATAACCTACCCCTACCATAACCCCTAATATTTATCCATCAACCAAACCCCCCACCAAACCCCATCTAAACCCTACACCCCCCACCCCCCCAACATCCTAAACATCCCCAAAATATAACAACTCCCCCCCCCCCCACAACCCATACCAACACACTACCCCCCCCCCCACTAACCCCACCACCCACAACCTCCCCCTCCCACCCCCCCCTACCCAACCCCCCCCCAACCCTACTTAACAACACACTCCTAAACCCTACACAGCCCCAACCCCACACCCTATCCTACCATAACCCTAAAATAACCTCCAACCCTAACCACCCCCACCTAACCCCGCACCCACCAAATCCCACCAACCTAACCCTACCTAACATACCCCCACATTACCCCTAACACCCACCACCACCCCACCAACCCTAAAACCAAACCAACACACACACCCCCCCCCCCCACCCTGTCACACCCCAACCCCCACCCAACCCTAACCCCCCACCAAACCACCCCCCCCCCCCCACCCCAACACTTACACCCCAAATAACCTAAACACTAACCCAAACAAACAACATCACAACCCCCCCCACCCTAACCCTACACCCCCCCTTCACCCACCCCCACCTACAACAAAATCTACCCCACCCCATAAAACAAACCAACCCCCCTAACACCCCCATACCCCCCCCCTCCCCAACACCATACACCCACCCACCACACCCCCCCCTCCCCCCAACAAACCCACACCCCCTCCCACCAAATCACAAACCCAACCCTAACCCTAAAACTTCACACCCCCCCACCCCCCCCCTAAAACCAACACCAACCCTCACCCACCCAAACCCAACCCCACCCCCTAAACCTACCCCCCCCACTAACCCCCCCCCCCCCACCCACAAACCACAACCCAACCCTCCCCTACCCTCCCCCCCCCCCCCCCCTACCCCCCCAACCCTCCCCCCACAAACTCCCAAACCCTAACAAAACCCCCCCACCCCCCAACCCCAACCCCAACCCTCAACCAACCCCCCCCCAAAACCCTAACCAATCCTCAAAACTACACAACTTCTCCACCCAGAAACAAAACACACTAAAACTTCAACTTCCCCACTGACACCCCCCCCCACACCCAAACCACCCCCCTCAAACTAACCTAAACCCCAATATTAACCCTAACCCAAAACACCCCCCTCTCACCCACACACCCCCACCCCAACCCACACCTCACCAACCCCACCCCCCCCAAAAAAACCCCCCCCCCCCCACACACCACCCAACACCTCCACCCACAACCCAAACCAACCCCCACATTTAACCCTACCACCTCATACCTAATTACACCCCCAACCCCCCCACCCCCACTACACCCCCCCCCAACACCCCCCCCCAAAAACCCCCCACCTCCAACACCAACCCTTATTCCCTCCCAATACCCCCCCCCACACCCCAAAACACCACCACCCCTACCCCCCCAACCCCCTTTACCCTAACACCACCCCTTCACCCCCCCCACCCACCCTAATCACAACACACTAAACCACACCACCCCAACCCTAACAAACCCAACACCCAACCCCCAACACACCAACCCTGACACATAACAACCCCACACTCCACCCAAACAACCCCACCCCCCACACAACAAACCCTAACAAAATCCAACCCCCAAACCCTAAAACCAACCAACCAACACCCCCCCAAAACCACACAACCCCCCACCAAATCCCAAAATCCCCACCAACCCAACACTCCACATAAACCACCTCAACACAACCACAAACCACCTCCCCCCCCCCCCCAAACACACCAAAACACTAAACCTAACACCACCCCCCCCATAACCACAACACCAACCCAACCAACCCAAACCCTAACCAACAAACAACACCACACTAAACCCCAACACCCAAACCAAACCCACACCCTAAACACCACAAACAAACCCAACACCCAAACACCCCCCCACCCAACCCCCACCCAACCCACCAAACCCCCACATCAACCCCAACCTAAACCAACACAAAACCTAAATAAACCCCCCCCACCCAACCACACCCAAAAACACCACCAAAAACAACCCCCCACCACCCAAACCCAACACACCCAACCAAACAACAAACCCACTACCCCCACCCACCCCCCACCCCAAAACACTAAACCCCACCCCTAAAACCCCAACCCCACCCCCCCCCCCACCCATAAACCCCAACCCCCAACCCAACCACCCCCTAAAACCAACATCACCCAACCCAACCCAAACCCAACAACCCACCCTAAAACCCCAAACACCAAACCCCCACACCATTTACCCACCAACACTAACCCCAACACCCTAACCACAACCCACACCCCAACCACATAACCATCAAAACCAAACCCCACTACTAAACCTAACCCACAAACCTACCTCCCCTACCCCAAACTCCTTCACCTACCCTAAACCCTACCCCATTGCCTACCCTAAACCCCAAACCCTAACCCCACCCTAAATAACAAACTCCCTAAACCCTCCATTCCTAACCCTAACACCCTATCACAATCCCCCTACCCAAACCCTAACCCCCAACCCACAACCACACACCAACCCTATTCCCAATAACCCTAAACCT
>JAGTYA010000570.1:0-21893 GCA_024291935.2 Okapia johnstoni | reverse complement strand
AAAGTCAGTGAAAGAGGCCACGTAGTGCCTAGGCTCCAAAGCCCAGGTAAGGCTTCGACAGTGCCCTGGAACCGTCGAAGGAACCCCTCCTCAGCGCTTTTTCCCCATGTCTGCTCTGTAGCAGAGAGCTCTGGAGACTAGGTCTGTTCTGACTGTGGAAACTGAGGCCCTGGGAGCAGAGCCATTGTTCTGGCGTCTTCACAGACCAAACACCTCTTGCACCAGGGAAGACTGAATAAGCAGTCCCTTGGGCTACCTTTTTTGACTCTAAGGAAGAGACCCTGCAAGGCTGCATCTGGCTGAAAATCACAAGGGGCTGGGAAAGTGATACCTGGAAAGTCAGTGAAAGAGGCCACAGTGCCTAGGCTCCAAAGCACCAGGTAAGGCTTCCCCAAAGGCAGTGCCCTGGAAGGAAGGCACCCTCCTCAGAGCTATTTCCCCATGTCTGCTCTGTAGCAGAGAGCTCTGGAGACTAGGTCTGTTCTGACTGGGAAACTGAGGCCCTGGGAGCAGAGCCATTGTTCTGGCGTCTTCACAGCCAAACACCTCTTGCACCAGGGAAGACTGAATAAGCAGTCCCTTGGGCTACCTTTTTTGTACTCTAAGGAAGAGACCCTGCAAGGCTGCATCTGGCTGAAAATCACAAGGGGCTGGGAAAGTGATACCTGGAAAGTCAGTGAAAGAGGGCCACAGTGCCTAGGCTCCAAAGCCCAGGTAAGGCTTCGACAGTGCCCTGGAACGTGAAGGCACCCTCCACAGAGCTTTTTTCCCCATGTCTGCTCTGTAGCAGAGAGCTCTGGAGACTAGGTCTGTTCTGACTGGGAAACTGAGGCCCTGGGAGCAGAGCCATTGTTCTGGCGTCTTCACAGCCAAACACCTCTTGCACCAGGGAAGACTGAATAAGCAGTCCCTTGGGCTACCTTTTTTGACTCTAAGGAAGAGACCCTGCAAGGCTGCATCTGGCTGAAAATCACAAGGGGCTGGGAAGTGATACCTGGAAAGTCAGTGAAAGAGGCCACAGTGCCTAGGCTCCAAAGCCCGGGTAAGGCTTCGACAGTGCCCTGGAAACGTGAAGGCACCCTCCACAGCGCTTTTTCCCCATGTCTGCTCTGTAGCAGAGAGCTCTGGAGACTAGGTCTGTTCTGACTGGGAAACTGAGGCCCTGGGAGCAGAGCCATTGTTCTGGCGTCTTCACAGCCAAACACCTCTTGCACCAGGGAAGACTGAATAAGCAGTCCCTTGGGCTACCTTTTTTGACTCTAAGGAAGAGACCCTGCAAGGCTGCATCTGGCTGAAAATCACAAGGGGCTGGGAAGTGATACCTGGAAAGTCAGTGAAAGAGGCCCACAGTGCCTAGGGCTCCAAAGCCCAGGGTAAGGCTTCCCCAAGTGCAGGGAGCCGTGAAGGAACCCTCCACAGAGCTTTTTCCCCATGTCTGCTCTGTAGCAGAGAGGCTCTGGAGACTAGGTCTGTTCTGACTGGGAAACTGAGGCCCTGGGAGCAGAGCCATTGTTCTGGCGTCTTCACAGCCCAAACCCCTCTTGCACCAGGGAATCTGGCTGAAAATCACAAGGGGCTGGGAAGTGATACCTGGAAAATCAGTGAAAGAGGCCACAGTGCCTAGGCTCCAAAGCCCACAGGTAGGTCTTTCGACAAGGCCCGGCTGGAACGTGAAGGCAAATCACCTCCTTTCAGAGCTTTTTCCAGCATGTCTGCTCTGTAGCAGAGAGGCTCTGGAGACTAGGTATGTTCTGACTGGGAAACTGAGGCCCTGGGAGCAGAGACCAATTGTTCTGGCGTCTTCACAGCCCAAACACACTCTTTGCACCAGGTAAAGACTGAATAAGCAGTCCCTCGGGCTAGACTTTTTTGACTCTAAGGAAGAGACCCTGCAAGGCTGCATCTGGCTGAGAAATCAGACAAGGGGCTGGGAAGTGATACCTGGAAAGTCAGTGAAAGAAGGCCACAGTGCCACGAGGCTCCAAAGCCCAGGTAAGGGCTTCGACAGTGCCACTGGAACGCTGAAGCCACCCTCCACAGCGCTTTTTTCCCATCAGTCTGCTCTGTAGCAGAGAGCTCTGGAGACTAGGTCTAGTTCTGACTGGGAAAACTGAGGCCCTGGGAGCAGAGCCATTGTTCTGGCGTCTTCACAGCCAAACACCCTCTTGCACCAGGGAAGACTGAATAAGCAGTCCCTTGGGCTACCTTTTTTTGACTCTAAGGAAAGAGACCACTGCAAAGCTGCATCTGGGCTGAAAGATCACAAGGGGCTGGGAAGTGATACCTGGAAGAGTCAGGTGAAAGATGCCACAGTGCCTAGGCTCCCACAGCCCAGGTAAGGCCCTCGCACAGTGCCCTGGTACGTGAAGGCACCCCCCATGAGCTTTTTCCCCATGTCTGCTCTGTAGCCTCAGAGCTCTGGAGACCAGGTTCTGTTCTGACTGAGAGAAACTGAGGCCCTGGTCAGCAGAGCCATTGTTCTGGCGTCTTCACAGCCAAACACCTCTTGCAACAGGGAAGACTGAACTAAGGCCAGTCCCTTGGGCTAACTTTTTTGACTCTAAGGAAGAGACCCTGCACAGCCTGCATCTGAGCTGAAAACTCACCAAGGGCTGGGAAGTGATACCTGGGATGGTCAGTGAACAGAGGATACCACAGTGCCTAGGCTCCAAACCCCAGGTAAGGCTTCGACCAGTGCCTGAACACGTGAGCACGCCCTCCACAGAGCTTCTTTTCCCCATGTCCTCTGCTCTGCCGAGCCAGAGAGCACCAGAGACTAGGAGGGTCCTGTTTCTGACTGGAAACTACTTGAGGCCCTGGGAAAGAGTCCAGATGACCCTGGCGTCTTACACAGCCAAAGACCCTTGCACAGTGAAGATCTTGAATAAGCAGTCCCCTGCGCTACCTTTTGGGGACTCTCAAGGAAGAGACCCTGCAAGGCTGCCCTCTGGCTGACAATCACAAGGGGGCTCCCCGCAGTGATACCCTGGAAAGTCAGTGAAAGAGGCCCCCCAGTGCCCTACCCCAGAAGCCCCGGGTAGACACTGTGACCAAGTAGCCCCAAAGCCAGAGCCTCAAGCCGCCCCCCTCCAGAGACCATCATCCCCCAGACCCCTGTCCTGAGAGAGCTTGGAGACTCAGGTGCTGTTTTGACTGGGGACAACTGAGGCCTCTCTGGAGTCCCTGAGACCATTGTTCAGACAGTTTTCACAGCCAAAGCACCTCTTGCAACCCCACTTAAGACAGAATAATGGCCGGTCCCCTTAGGATCTACCCTTTTTAGAACTTAAACCAGAGACTGCACCCCCTGCACTCCCGAGCAGAAAACCCATCCCGGGCTAGGTGAAGTGATATCTGGAAAGTCAGTCTGCCTGGACACCCATTGCCGTCCGCTCCAAGACCCCCTGACGTAAGGCTGCTAGGTGCTCTGGAGCCTCAAGGCACCCTCCCATCTAGGCGCTATTTCCCCATGTCTGCCCCCCCCAGCCAGAGAGCCTCCAGGAGATCTAGGAGTCTTTTCTGACTGGGAAACTGAGGCCCCAGTGGGAGTCGAGTAGAACCTATTCCCCTGCCCGTCTTCCCAGACTCAACACCTCTTGCTCCCAAGCAGAAGGACTGACATGAAGCAGACCCCCACGCTATCCCCCCTTTCCTCTCCCAGGCAACAGACCTGCAAGGCTGCACCCCCACTGAAAATCCCAAGGCCTGGAAGTGATACCTGGGAAGTCAGTGAAAGAGGCCACAGTGGCCCCTCTTCCAAAGCCCTGAAGTAAGGCCGCCCCCCCGTGCAGCCCTGGAACGCAGAGGCCCCAGAGAGCGGCTTTCCTCCCATGCCAAGCCTGTTAGCAGAGCAGCTCCTGCCGAGACTAGTCCAGTTCTGACTTGGAACCAGCTGAGGACCCCAGAGACCAGTAAGCCATTGTTCTGGCGTTCTTCACCGCTCAAAACACCTCCTTGCCACCAGGGACAGACTGGATATAAGCAGTCCCTTCGGGCCCCGCTTTTTTTGACTCCTAAGGAAGAGACCCTGCAAGGCCTGAATCTGGCTGAAAAATAACAAGGGGCTGGGAAGTGATACAGGACAAAAAAACAAAAAGTCCAGTGAAAGAGGGCACAGTCCTAGGTCCCCTAGCACCGGGGTAGGGCATCCCCAGGGCCTGGGAGATCATGGAACCTCTTCAAGCGCTTTTTCCCCATGTGCTGTCTGTAGCAGAGAGTCTGGGGAGACTATCATGTGCCTAGCTGGGAAATTGAGGCCCTGGGAGCATGGGCTCATTGTTATGCGCCCTCACAGAGCCACCCCTCGAAGAGTGTAGGCACGCCCCCCCAGCGCCTCCTTTCGCCTCATTGTCTGCTCTGTAGGTCAAGAGAGACTCTGGCCTCCATGACTGAGGTCCAAGGGACTGGAGAAGTGATACTGGAAAGTCCGCCTGAAGAGCCTCCCCTGTCCCCCCCCCTCAGGGTCCCCACCCCCCCCCCCCCTTTTCCTTTTTGTTTCACCAGGGAAGACTGAGATAAGGGCATGTCCCTTGAGGCTAGCCATTCTTTGACTCTTAAGGGTTGATCCCCTCCGATGGGCTGCATCGGGGTGAAAATCACAAGGTGCTGGGAAGTGATACCTGGAGAAAGTCAGTGAGTAGAGAGTGCCACAGTGCCTAGGCTCCCCTGCGCAAGTAAGGCTTCCCTGCCGCTCTCGGAGGCCTGCTAGGGCACCCATCGAATTTTTTAAAAATATACATAAACCAGCGTTTTTCCCCATGTCTTGCATCTGATAGCAGTTAGAGGCTTTGAAGACCTTAGGATCTGTGCCTGAAGGGGAAATCTGAGCCCCTGGGAAGCACTAGCCATTGTTCTGGCGTCTCACGAGCCAATACTCCCTGTGGCATCCAAGGTAAGACTGCCTATAGCAGTCCCACTTGGGGCATACTCTTTTTGGACTCCCCCCAGTGGAAGAAGACCTGCCTGGCAAGGCTGGCATCTGTCTACTGAAAATCACCAGAGGCTGGTGTCCATCATAACCACTGGTAAGTGAGTGAAAGAGGCCACATTTACCTAGCTTCAGCACCCGACCTACCGCTTCCCCTCCCCAACCTCCCACACCCTCTCCCCCATCCCCCCCTTTTTCCCACGTCATCCCCCTTCTGCCACCCTGCCCTCTCCCCCCACTAGGTCTGTTCTCATGGGAAACTGAGGCCTGTCGGACTGAGAGCCTTTGTTCTTGGGCCTCTTCACAAGCCAAACTCCTCCCGCCCCCCGGAAGACCTGAATAAGCAATACCTGTTCTTCCCCTTTCTTTACCCCTGTGAGACCCCTGACCCCATTCCCCCTCCCCTCTGTTCCTGAAAATCCCCCCACCCCCCCCCCCCCCCCTCTCTCTCTCCCCTCCCTGATTATGCCCACCTTGGATAGGGGCTGCGCCTCCCGGGTAGGTTCCCCAAGGCCGGGAGCCCTCATGGATCCCCCTCATCTCAGAGCTCACCACACCCATGTCTCCCCTTTAGCAGAGAGCTTTTAGACTAGGTTCCCCTGGCCCGGGAAACTTCCGCCCCTGAAGAGCAGAGCCTCTGTACCGGTCTTCTCCCTCCAAACCCCCCTTGCTCCAGGGAGTACTGAATAAGCTGTACATTGTGCGAGTCCCCATGGTTGACACGGGAAAAGGATCCTGCCCGCTGCAAGGGCTGCATCCCTCTGAAATCACAAGGGGCTGGGAGATAGTGAGATACCTGGACAGCCAGTGCGAAATAGTAGGGCCAAAGTAGCCAAAAGGCTCCAAAGCGGGGCCCCAGGTAGGGCCCCCCCAAGGCCCTCCCTCCTCAAGGATCCCTCCTCAGAGAGGCTATTTTCGCCCATTGTCTGTCTCTGTAGGGCAGAGAGCTCCGGCGAGACTGAGCCCTCTGTGTCTGACTGGGTAAAGCTGAGGCCCTGGGAGGCAGATCCATGTTACCCATGGCGTCTTCACAGTCCAAAACACCGGTCTTAACCTGGAAAAGGCCTGGGGGGGGGAGGGGTAGACTGAATAATCAGTCCCTTGGGCTAACATTTTCTTTGAGCTCTTACGGAGAAGACCCTAGCTCAAGGCTTGAAATCTGGATTGAAAATCACAAGGCTGGTAGACAGATACCTGGATTGTCAGGATTCCAGGAGGCCATACATTGACCCCCCCCAGCCATCCCCCTCCCTAGGCTTCCTCCCCCCCAAGGCTCCCCCCCCCCCAAGCCTCAAGAACACCCTCCTCAGACGCTCCCCCCCAAGGTCTGCTCTGTAGCAGAGAGATCTGGAGACGTGAGGTCTGTTTCTGACTGGGAAAACTGAGGCCCTGGGAGCAGAGCCATTGCTTCTGGCTGTCTTCACAGCACAAACACCTCTTGCACCAGGGTCAGACTGAATAAGCAGTCCCTTGTGGCTAACCTTTTTTTGACTCTAAGGAAGAGACCTGCTGCAAGGCTGCATCTGGCTGAATAATCACAAGGGGCTGGAAAAGTGATACCTGGAAAGTCAGTGAAGGAGGGCCACAGTGGCCTAGGCTCCAAAGCCACAGTAAGATGCTTCGACAGGGCCCTGACGTGAAGGCACCTTTTCCACAGAGCTATTTCCCCATGTCGTTGTCTCTGTAGCAGAGAGTTCTGGAGACTTGGTATGTTTTGACTGGGAAAACTGAGGCCCTGGGAGCAGAGCCATTGTTCTGGACGTCTTCACAGCCAAAACACTCTTTGCACAGGGCAAGACTGAATTCAGCGGTCCCTTGGGCCTCACCTTTGTTTGACTCTAAGGAAGAGGAACCTCTGCTAGGCTGCATCGGCGGAAAAATCACAATGGGGACTGGGAGAAGTGATACCTGGAAAGTCAGTGAAAGACGGCCACAGTGCCAAGGCCCAGCACCGGGTAGGGCTTCCCCAAGGCAGGGAGCCTCAAGGAATCCCTCCTCAGAGCTATTTAGCCATTGTATGCTCTGTAGCAGAGAGCTCTGGAGAATAGGTCTGTTCTTGACTGGGAAACCTGAGGGAATCAGAGGAGAGCATGGTTCTGAGGTCTTCACAGCCAAACACACTCTTGCACTGGGAAAACTTGAATAAGCCGTCCTTTGTGCCACTTTTTTGGACCACTAAGGAAGAGACCCTGCAATGGCTGCATTGTTGAAATTGCAATCACAAGGGGTGGGAAGTGATACCGGGAACGTCAGTGATCGAAGGCCATAGTGCCTCGGCTCCAGCACTGGGGTTAGGGCATGCAAGTGCCCTGGAAGCCTCCAAGGCACCCTCCTCAGCGTTATTTCCCTGTGTCTTCTCTGTACGAAGAGAGCTCTGGAGACTTAGGACTGTTTCTGATGGGAAACTGAGGCCTTGGGAGCAGATCCTTAGTTCTGGCGTATTAACTTCTCTAACACTCTGTGAGCAGGGAAGGGTGAAAGAGCAGTCATTTGGCTACCATTGTTATTAACTCTAAGAAAGCGATCCTGCAGGTGTGTCCTTGGTTGAAAAAATACAAGGGGCTGGAACCGTGATACCTGGAAAGTCAGTGAACGCGGGCACAGTGACTAGGCAGCAACGCAGTTGCGGTCTTACCAAGGCATGGCGCCTCACGGAACCCTTCTGAGCGCAATTTCTCATGTGTGCTCTGTAGCAGAGAGCTTTTCTGGATATCGGTCTTGTTCTGACTGGGAGACACTTGAGGCATGGGAGCCGAGAGAGTGTTCAGGCGTTACACAGCCCAATCATACTCTTGCTCCCCAGGGAAGACTGAATAACTAGTCCCTAGGGCTACCTTTTTTGAATCTAAGGACAGCGACTGGCCTAAGGTTGCAATCTGGCTGAAAATGCAAACGGGGGATGGGAAGTGATACCTGGAAAGTCAGTGACAGACGCCACCGTGCAAGGTACACAGCCACAGGGACGGCTATGACAGTGCCTGGACACGTGTATGCAACCTACACAGCGATTTTTCCATGTCTGCTCTGTAGCAGGCAGTTCTGGAAGACGTAAGTCTGTTTCTTTCCATGACCTGGGAAATGAGGCTGGGAGCAGAGCCATCTCTCCATTGTTGTGGCGTCTTAAGCACAAAACACTCTTGAACAGGGATGATGACTAATGCAGACCTCTTGGGCTCTATTTTTTGACTCCTAAGGAATGAGGACCATGCAAGGCTGTTTCGTGAACACTACAATGGGGCTGGGAAGTAGTACCTGGAAGTAGTGATAAGGAGGCACGTGCTGGCTTCCAGAAGCCAGGAAGCTACGCTTCAGAGCCTTGACCGTGAAGGTATCCTCCTCCGAGTATCTTCATGTTGCTTGTAGAGCGAGTCTTGAGAGAGTAGGGACTGTTCTGATGGGCAACTGCGGCCACCCCTACCACCCTCCACCCCCCCCACTGGGAGCCGCGCCATTGTTCTGGCGTTTCACAGCAAACACTCTTGCACCAGGATAAAGACTCGAATTAAGAGTCCTTGGGGTATATTTCTGACCTTAAGGCAGCGACTGCACAGGCGCTGCATCTGCGGAATATGTAAAGGGGCTGGTATGTTGATCCCCTGGCAAAGTCCGTGATAAGAGCACCACAATTTGCCTAGGCCTCAGCAACCGGTTAGGGCTTCCCCAAGGCAGAGGAGCTTCAAGGAAACTTCCTCAGAGCTATTTCTCATGTCTCTTCTGTAGCAGAGTCGTCTGGAGGATTAGGGTCTGTTCTAGCCTGGGGAAATGAGGCTCAGGACGAGAGCATTGTTCTGGCGTCTCTCACAGCTCCAACCCCTCTTGGCACAGGGATGATCCTGTATTAAGACAGTACTTGGGCTACCCTTTTTTGAAGCACTAAGGAAGAGACCCTGCCAGGATAGCTCTCAGGCTGTAACTCAAATAAGGGGATGGGAAGAGATACTGATAAGTCAGTGAACGGGGGAGCCACAGTGCTAGGCTCAAACGCCCAGGTAAGGCTTTGACAGTGCCCCTTGCAAGCTGATGGCTCACCTCACAGCGCTTTTTCCCATGTCGGGATCTGTAGCAAACGAGCTCTGGAGACTAGGGTTGTTCTGATGGAACAAATGAGGCCCAGGGAGGCAGTAGCCATTGTTTGGCGTTTCCACAGCCAAACACTTCTTGCACCTGGGGAAGGATCCCCCTAACTAAGCAGTTCCCTATGGGCTACCATTTTAGACTCTAAGAAGCGACTCTGCAAACACAAAAAAAAAAAAAAAAAAAAAAAAAAAAAAAAAAAAAAAAAAAAAAAAAACCCAACCAAAAAAAAAAAAAAAAAAAAAAAAAAACAAAAAAAAAACAAAAAAAAAAAACAAAAAAAAACAAAAAAAAAAAAATAAAAAAAAAAAAAAAAAAAAAAAACAAAAAAAACAAAAAAAAATAAAAAAAAAAAAAAAAAAAAAAAAAAAAAAATGGTTGAATCTGGATGAAAAATCACAAGGGGCTTGGGAGTGATACCTGGAACGTCAGTGGAAAGAGGCCACAGTGCTTAGGTCAAAGACAGGTTAGGCTTCCCCAGTGCAGGGTAAAGTCAAGGAACCCTTCCTGAAGAGCTTTCCTTTTACATGTGTGCTATGTAACGAAAATTCCTACAGAGAGCTCTGGATACTAGGGTTGTTCTGACAGAGGAAACCTGACGGGCATGGGAGCAGAGCAATTGTTCTGGCGTTTCATCAGCCAAATCACTCTTGACCGCAGGGAAGGACTCAATTAAGAAGTCCCTGGGGCTCCCTTTCTTATGACTCCTAAGGCCGAGATCAGCAAGGCTGCATAGGGCTGAAATCCCTAAGGCTGGGATGAGACTACTGGAATAAGTCCGTGAAGAATGCGGCCCAGTGCCTAGGCTCAACAGACCAGGTAAGGCTTCGACAGTGCCCTGGAAGTGAAGGCACCCCTCCACAGCGCTTTTTCCATGTCTGCTCTGTAGCAGAGAGCTCTGGAGACTAGGTCTGTTCTGACTGGGAAACTGAGGCCCTGGGAGCAGAGCCATTGTTCTGGCGTCTTCACAGCCAAACACCTCTTGCACCAGGGAAAGACTGAATAAGCAGTCCCTTGGGCTACCTTTTTTGACTCTAAGGAAGAGACCCTGCAAGGTGCATCTGGCTGAAAATCACAAGGGGCTGGAAGTGATACCTGGAAAGTTCAGTGAAAGAGGCGCACAGTGCCTAGGCAGCCATCTGCACCTGGGTAGGGCTTCCACAGTGGCAGGGAGCTGAAGGAACCCTCCTCTCAGCGCTTATTTCCCATGTCGCTCTGTTGAGCAGAGGCTCTGGAGATAGGTCTGTTTGACTGGGAAAATGAGGCCCTGGGAGCGAGCCTTGTTCTGGCGTCTTCACAGCCAAACACCTCTTGCACCAGGGAAGACCTGAATAAGCAGTCCCTTGGGCTACCTTTTTTGTGATCTAAGGACGAGATACCCTGCAAGGCTGCATCTGGCTGAAAATCACAAGGGGCTGGGAAGTGATACCTGGAAAGTTCAGTGAAAGAGGCCACAGTGCTAGGCTCCAAAGCCCAGGTAAGGCTTCGACAGTGCCCTGGAAAGTGAAGGCACCTCACTACAGCGCTTTTTCCCCATGTCTGCTCTGTAGCTGAGAAGCTCTGGAGACTAGGTCTGTTCTGACTGGGAAAAAACTGAAGGCCAGAGGGAGCAGATCCATTGTTCTGAGGACGTCTTCACAGCCAAACACCTCTTGCACCAGGGAAGAATGAATAAGCAGTCCCTTGGGCTACCTTTTTTGACTCTAAAGGAAGAGACCCTGCAAGGCTGCATCTGGCTGAAAATCACAATGGGGCTGGGAAGTGATACTGGAAAGTCAGTGATAGGCGGCAACAGTGGCCTAGGCCCCAGCACCGGGTAGGGGCTTTTCCACCAATGCAGGGAGCCTCAAGGAACCCTCCTCAGAGCTATTTCCCCATGTTGCTTTCTGTAGAGTAGAGCTCTGGAGACTAGGTTGTGCTGACTGGGAAACTGAGGCCCTGGGAGCTAGAGCCACTGTTCTGGCGTCTTCACAGCCAAAACACCTCTTGCACAAGGGAAGACTGAATAAGCAGTCCCTTGGGCTACCTTTTTTGAAGGATCTGCCAAGGAAGAGACCCTGCAAGGTTGCATTCTGGCTGAAAATCACAAGGGGGGGGGGACTGGGATAGTGATACCTGGAATAGTCAGTGAAAGAGGCCACTGTGCCTAGGCTCCAAATCACCCAGGTAGGGCTTCAGACCGTGCAGTGGAACGTTGCAAGGAACCCTCCACAAAGCTTATTTCCCTATGTCTGATTGTAGACAGAGAGCCTCTGGAGACTAGGTCTGTTCTGAATGGGGAAACTGTAGGCCTGGGAGCCAGAGCCATTGTTCTGGCGTCTTCACAGCCAAACACCTCTTGCACCAGGGAAGGACTGAATAAGCAGTCCCATTGGGCTACCTTTTTTGACTTCTAAGGAAGAGACCTGCAAGCGCTGCATCTGGCTGAGAATCACAAGGGGCTGGGAAGTGATACCTGGAAAGTCAGTGAAAGAGGCCACAGTGCCTAGGCTCCAGTCCCAGGTACGGCTTCGAACGCTAGTGCAGGGAGCGTCAAGGAACCCTCACAGAGCTAATTTCCCCATGTCTGCTCTCTTGTAGCAGAGAGCTCTGGAGACTAGGTGTGTTTGACTGGGAAACTGAGGCCCTGGGAGCAGAGCCATTGTTCTGGGTCTTCAACAGCCAAACACCTCTTGCACAGGGAAGACTGATAAGCAGTCCCTTGGGCTACTCTTGTTTGGACTCTAAGGAAGAGACCGCCTGCAAGGCTGCATCTGGCTGAAAATCACAAGGGGCTGGGAAGTGATACCTGGAAAATGTCGTGAAAGAGGCCACAGTGCTAGGCTCCAAAGCCCAGGTAAGGCTTCGACAGTGCCCTGGAACGTGAAGGCTCCCTCCACAGCGCTTTTTCCTCAATGTTGCTCTCTGTAGCAGAGAGCTCTGGAGACGTAGGTCTGTTCTGACTGGGAAATGAGGCCCTGGGAGCAGAGCCATTGTTCTGGCGTCTTCACAGCCAAACACCGCTTGCACCAGGGGAAGACTGAATAAGCAGTCCCTTGGGCTACCTTTTTTGACTACTAAGGAAGAGACCTGCAAGGCTGCATCTGGCTGAAAATCACAAGGGGCTGGGAAGTGATACATGGAAAGTCAGTGAAAGAGGCCCCGCAGTGCCTAGGCTCCGCACCCGGGTAGGGCTTCCACAAGGCAAGGGAGCCTAAAGGAACCCTCCTCGAGCGTCTAGATTTCCTCCATGTCTGCTTCTGTAGCAGAGAGCTCGGAGAACTAGGTCTGTTCTGACTGGGAAAATGAGGCCCTGGGAGCAGAGCCATTGTTCTGGGTCTTCACAGCCAAACCCTCTTGCACCAGGGAAGAGTGTGATTAAGCAGTCCCTTGGGGTACCTTTTCTTGATCTAAGGAAGAGACCTGCAAGGCTGGATCTGGCTGAAAATCACAAGGGGCATGGGAAGTGAGATACCTGGAAAGTCAGGTGAAAGAGTGCACAGTGCCTAGGCTCCCTAAGCCCAGGTACAGGCTTCCCAGTGCTCTGGAAACGTGAAGGACCTATCCAGTCAGCGCTTTTTTCCCATGTCTGCTCTGTAGGCAGAGAGCTCTGGGAGACTAGGTCTGTTGTTGACTGGGAAACTGAGGCCCTGGAGGCAGAGCCATTGTTCTGGGTCTTCACAGCCAATACACCAGACTTGCACCAGGGAAAGACTGAATAAGCAGTCCCTTGGGTACCTTTTTTGACTCTTAAAGGCAGAGACTGCAAGGCTTGCTTCTGGCTGAATCGCCACAGGGGCCTGGGAAGTGTCTTGAAAGTCAGTGGACAGAGGGCCCAGAGCCTGGCTCCCAAGCCAGGAAAGGCTTGACCAGGCCTGGACTCGTGAAAGGTCTCCTTCTCAGGGTATTTTCCCATGTTGACTCTGTTAGCAGAGAGTCTGGCGATTAGGATGTTCTGGATGAGGAAACTGAGGTCTTGGGAAGAGTAGCCATTGTTCTGGCGTCGTTCCAGCCAAACACTCTTGCACCAGGGAAAATCATGGAATAAGCTAGTTCCTCTTGGGCTTCTTTTTTTGACTCTAGGGAAAGAGTCCCTGACCTAGGCTCTGCCATCTGGCGGAAAATCACATCGGTGTATGGGAGGTGTGATACCTGGATAACTCCAGTGTACGCTGGGCACAGTGCCTAGTCCTCAATGCCCAGATCCGGCTTCGCCAGTGCCCTGGAATATGACGGTCACTCCACGGCGCTTTTTCACCTTGTTGCTCTGTCGCAGAGAGCTCTGGAGACTAGGTCTGTTCTATGACTGGACCATGTGAGGCCCTGGTTTAGCGCAGTAGCCATTGTTTCTGGCGTCTTCAGTCGCCATGAATCACCTCTTGCACTAGGGAAGTATCTGAATAAGGCTAGTGCCTTGGGCTAACTATCTTTGACTCTGAATGGAAGCAGGACGCTGGCAGGCGGCGTCTCTTGTGGCTGAGTGATATCTCACAAGGGGCTGGAATGTGCTACCTGGGAAAATGTCAGTGTGAAAAGAGGCGCTACAGTGCCTAGGCTTCTCCAATGATCCCAGGTTAGGGCTTCCCCAAGGCAGGGGCAGCCTCAAGGAAACCCTCCTCAGAGCTATTTCCCCATGTCTGCTCTGTAGTAGATAGCTCTGGGAGATCCCATAGGTCTGTTTGTGAGCTGGGAAACTTGAGGCCCTTGGGTCGGCCGAAGCCATTTTGTTATGGCGTCTTCCACATGCGAAAGACTAGCTCTTTTGCTACAGTGGAAGGGGACTGATATAAGCAGGTCCCTTGTGGCTATCTTTTTTGACTCTAAGGAAGAGACCGTGCAAGGCTTGCCATTGGTCTGTGAAAAATCACAATGGTGGCTGTGGACGTGGTTACTGGCAATAGTCAGTGAAAAATGAGAGCGGGCCAAGTAGTGCCTACGCCCCAAAGCACCAGGTAAGGCTTCCATCTCCAAGTGCTCCTTGGATTAGCTCCCTGAAGAGACCACTCCACAGCGCTTATTCCTCATGTCTGTTCTGTAGCAGAGTTGTCTCTGGATAGACTTAGTTCTTTCTGACTTGGGAAAATGAGCCCTGGGAGCTAGTAGCCTTTGTTCTGGCGTTCTTCACTAGCCGCAAATCACCTCTTGCCACCAGGGAATGACTGAATAAAGCAGATCCCTTGGGTACTTTTTTTGTACTCTAAGGAAGGTAGACGCTGCCAAGGCTCTGCTATCCTGAATGGCCTGAAAATTCATCAAGGGTGGGAGACAGTGATACCTGGACGTGTCAGTTGCAAGAGGCCACTAGTGCCTGGCTCCAAAGACAGGTAGGCTGTGACAGTGCCCTTGTGAACGTGAAGGCATCCCGTCGCCATATAGCGCTATTTCTCCCATGTCTGTCTGTTAGTGTAGAGATTTTGGGAGACTACGTGCTGTTTCTGACTAAAGGAATGAGTGCTCTGGATGCAGTAGGCATTGATTCTGGCGTTTTCTCATGCCAAATGCACCTCTTGTACCAGGGTTTGAGATTGGAGGTTAAGAGTCTCCTTTGCGCTAGCTTTATTTGGACTGTACTGTACAAGTGACCTCTTGCAAGTCTGGCGATCTGACCTGAAAATCCATAAAGCGGGTCTGGTGGAATGTGTATACTGAGAAAGTCAGTTGAAGAGGGCCACAGTGCCTAGGCCTCTCTTCGCAGGTAAGGCTCTGGACAGTGTCCTTGAAGTGAAGCCACTCCCTCCACAGTCGCATTTTTCCCCCATGTTGCTTTGAAGTCCGAGAGATCTGTGGAGGGACTAGGTATCTTCTGGGTCAGGGAAACTGAGGCGCTTGTTTCTCTGGAGCGAGAAAGCCATTTGTTCTGGCGTCTTCGCGCAGTCCAGAAGACACCTTCTTGCCAACAGAGTGGAAGGGATCTGATTAATAAGCAAGTCCCTTGGTGCTACTACCTTTTTTGAATCTAGAAGAATGAGATCCCTGCAAGATCTGCATCTATGGGCTGAGAGAATTCACGCAGCGGTTTTGAAAGTGAATAAATGGATAATGTCGCAGTGAAGGTGGGGGACACAGTGCCTCTAGGCCCCCCAGACCCGGGTAGGGCTCCCCCCAAGGCAGGTGTAGCCCTCAGGTGATATCCATCTTCCGCCAGAGTGATATTCCCCGCATGTCTGTTCTGTAAGAGAAGAGATAGAGTGCTCTGGAGACTAGGTCTGGTTCTTGAATGTGATTACTGATGTCCCTTGGATAGCAGAGCCTTTGTTCTGGCGCGTCTTCCACTAGTCAAAACACCCTCTTGCATCAGGGAAGGACTGAATCCGCTTTGTGTCTTTGGTGCTTACCTATGTTGACTCTTAAGGGAAAAAGAGGACCTCTTGCAACGGCTGTCTAGGCTGTTCTTTTGGCCTGAAAATCGCAAGCGGGTCTGGGAGAGTGATTGCCTGGAAAAGTCTCAGTGGAAATATGCAAACAGTGCCTCCTAGCGCTACAATTCGCGCCTGGCGTAAGGCTTCGACCAGTGCCCTGGAACGTAAAGGTGACCTCTCTGTCACCGCCGCTTTTTACCCATGTCTGATGTTCCTTAGCAGTCGGAGAGCTATGGTAGGATAGGTCTTCTTTTCTGTTACCTGGGAGGGAAACTTGAGGAGGCCCTGGGTAGCTGAAGAGCGCCATGCATGGTTTTCTGGTCGTCTTTCACAGTTCCTGAAAAATCCACCTGTTGCATGAGGGAATAAGATTTGAAAATAAGCAAGTACCTTGCGGCTACCTTTTTGTATCTTCTCGGAAAGAAGATGACCCTGCATTGGTGGCATCTGGGCTGAAAAATAAAAGATCTCACAAGGGGGCTGGGAAGTGCATTCCTGGGAAAGTCAAGTGTGAATAGTAGGTGTCACAGTTGCCTAAGCTCCAAAGCCCAGGTTAAGGCCTTCAACATGTGTTGCTCTGGAACGTGAAGGCAACGCCTCTCAGCGTGTTTTTCCCATGGTCTGCTCCTTAGTCGGAGAGTTCTGGAGACTCAGGTTTCTTTTGACTGGTAAACGAGAGAATGATGGCGGTGTTCCCTGGGCCGCGTAGCAGAGTGCCATTGTTTTGTCGTTCTTCACTGAATCCGCGCAACTGATCACCTCTTGTCACCACGGGCAAAAAAGTATCGAATATAGCTAGTCCCTTGGGTCTACCTTTTTTGCACCTCTAAGGATGAAGAGGGGACCCTGCTAAGACTTCGAATCTGGCTGAAAATCAACAAGGTGTGGGATGTGCTAGAGATGGATAAAGTCAGTTGAAGACTGGCACAGTGCCTTAGGCACCTTCCAAGCACACGGGGTAAGGTCTTCGATCGCAAGGCAGGGAGCCTAAAGGCACCTTTCCACAGAGGTATGTTCCCATTGTCTGCTATGTAGGCTGTTGAGTGCTCTGGAGTCTAGGTCTGTTTCTGCTCTGCTAAACGTTGATAGGCCCTTGGAAGCAGTGTGCTCATGGTTCTTTGAGGCGTCTGTCACAGTTGCAAATGTACACTCTTGCTGACCAGGGATAGACTGAATAAGCTAGTCACTTGGGTGTCCTTAATTTGTGACTTCCCTCAGGAAGAAGAGACCCTGCAAGTGGCGTTTGCAGATTTGGCTTGATAAAGATCAGTCGAAGGGCCTGGGATAGTCGATAGACCTGGAGAAGATCGCAGTTGAAGGGGAGGGCCACATGGTTCCTAGGCACCGAGCACTCCGGTAGGATTATTCTCCCAAGGCCCTGGAGCGCCTCAAGGCACCCTCGCACGTAGAGGCAATTTCTCCATGTCTGCTCTGTCAGAATGACGAGCTCTGGAGTGACGAGGGACTGTTCTGACTGTGGGGGGAAAACTGAACGGCCCTGGGTACACAGAGCCTTGTTGTGGCGGTCTTGACAGTCCTAAACACATCTTGCACCAGAGGAAAGGAAAGAGCTGAATAAGCGTACTGTCCCTTGGGGCTACGTTTTTTTGGTCTCTAAGGAATGAGACCTCTGCAATGGCTGCTCTCTGCCTTGAAAAAAGCACAAGGCCGTTGGAATGTGATACTGGGAAATTCAGTGAAAACAGGCCTACAGTGCCTATGGCTCGCAAAGCCCAGGTATGTGCTTCATTCGATCATTGTGCCTTGGTAAACGTGATTTTAGGCACCCTGCCACAGCGCTATTTGCTCCATGTCTACTCTGTTGCAGAGAGCTGCGATGAGATTAGGTATTGTTCTCAGTGTAGGAACTGAGAAGGTTCCCCGCTCAGTCAAGCAGAGATGCTATTGTATTGGGCGTCCTCACAGCTCAAACTCCTCTTGCACCAGGGAAAAGATGATATATGCCAGGCCTCTTGCGACTACCCTTTTTTGAATTTCTAAGGAAGAGAACCCATGCACCCAGGCTGCATTTTGTTGCATGAAAATCTCAAACCAGGTGTTTGGGAAGGGATAGTCTGAGAAGTTCAGTGAATTGAAAGGGGCCATCTATGTGCCTAGGTCACCCATCACACGGGGTAGTAGGGCTTCGAAGACAGTGCGCAAGTTGGCTAACGTCAAGGCACCCCTACCACAGCGACTTTTTCCAAATGTCTGCTGCTGCGAGCCCCAGCAGAGCTGGAGGACTAGGTTCTGTTTCTGACTGCGTATATTGGATTGCAGGCCCTTGGGAGCTGAGCCCATGCGTTCAGGCGGTTTCACAGCCAAACACCTCCTTGCTACAGGGAAGAAAGGACTGAATAAGCTAGTCTCTTGGTGTACCGTTTTTTGATCTTAAGAATGAGACCCTGTGCAATGTGCGGCTTGGATGAAAAATCAACAAGGGGCTGGGAAGTGTGATACCTGGACAATTTCAGTGAAAGAGGCCACAGTGCCTAGGCTCCAAAGCCCAGGTAAGGGCTTCGACAGTGCCCTGGAACGTGAAGGCACCCTCCTCAGAGCTTTTTTCCCATGTCTGCTCTGTAGCAGAGAGCTCTGGAGACTAGGTCTGTTCTGACTGGGAAACTGAGGCCCTGGGAGCAGAGCCATTGTTCTGGCGTCTTCACAGCCAAAACACCTCTTGCACCAGGGAAGACTGAATAAGCAGTCCCTTGGGCTACCTTTTTTGACTCTAAGGAAGAGACCCTGCAAGGCTGCATCTGGCTGAAAAAAATCACAAGGGGCTGGGAAGTGATACCTGGAAAGTCAGTGAAAGAGGCCACAGTGCCTAGGCTCCAAAGCCCAGGTAAGGCTTCGACAGTGCCCTGGAGCCTGAAGTGAAAGGCACCCTCCACAGCGCTTTTTCCCCATGTGTCTGCTCTGTAGCAGAGAGCTCTGGAGACTAGGTCTGTTCTGACTGGGAAACTGAGGCCCGAGGGGGATATTGTAACTCCTCTGTAGCAGAATACTTTACAGAAAAGAGCTCTGAGAATAGGTCCATACTACCTCTGTTTTGACCTCTTCTAACTGAAAGCGGCCCTCTCCAGCATATGCATTGTTGTGGGATTGTCTTGGCAGTCCAAACACCTCTAGCACCAGGGGATGGGCACAGGAAAGACACCCTGAAATAAGGCAGTTGTGAGTACTACCTCTGGAAGGAATCTAAGGAACAGACCCCTGCAGACGGCTGCTTCTGCAAACTGCATATCCGTGTCGGAAACTGGCGGATTATCACAAGGGGCTAGGGGCGACCATTAGGTTTACAGGTGTTAAAGGCGGGTGGAGTAATAGTGATACTGGAAAGTCCCTGTTAGTAAAGATGGCTACACAAAGCTGCTGGGCAATATAGCACTGGGTTATTGCTTCGGACACGGTCAGGCCCTGGAACGTGTAAGCCTTGGCACCCATACAATATGATGACACTTGGGGAGGGCCCACTGTCCTGCTCGTAGCACCGAGAGCTTGCGAGGCAAGTCTTGTTCTGACTAAGCCGAAACTGAGGCCCTGAGAGGAAGCAGCCTTTGTTCTGGGCCTAACAACTCGTACTTCAGAGCTCGCCCATATTCTACCTCTTGCACCAGGGAAAAGACCAACCTGAACATAAGCAGTTCACGGGCTACCTTGTTTGAAGGTCCCTAAGGAAGCGGGACCTGCAAAGCATACTTCTGGACATGAAAATCACCAAGGCACATGAGGGAAGTGATACCTGGAATACAACAGTGGTGAATGATTCGACCCTGCCTAGGCACCACCCAGCACCCATAACCATCGGAGGTAGAGCGGCTTCCCCCATGGCAAAGGGCTAAGCCTCACTGGGAACCCTCCCTCTGAGCTATTTCCCCATCGTCTGTTCTGCAGTAGATGCTCTTTGGTGAACTACGTCTGTTATGACTGGGGGAAACTGGAGGTCACTGGGGGTGCCAGGAGCCACTATGATTTCTGACGGTCTTCTCTGCCACAAAACACCCCTCTCTGACACGCAGGGATAGTCCTGAAAATAAGGCGAGTACACGTTGGGCGACTTCAGTTTTTGATTGTCTTAAGGTGGGAATGAGGGACACTGCTGGCCTAAAGGTCTGCATCCGCGGTCCTGGCGGGAAAAACCACAACAGGGGCATGGGAAGTCGCTACCTGGTCCAAATCGTCAGGTGGATAAAGGGGTCCCCAGTTCCTCTAGGGCGACTCCAAAGGCACCACGTGCAGGCTGTCACCAAGGCCAGGGAGCCTGGAAAGGGAAGGGCAACCTCCTCAGAAGCTATTTTTTGTCCATTGTCTGCCTGTAGCAATGAGAGCTAACTGGAGATTAGGTCTGTTCCTGACTGTTGTGAAATGTTTGGCTCCTGCGAGCAGAGCATTGTTCTGGCGTTCTTCACAGCAAACACTTCTTGCACCAGGGAAGACTTAATAGAGCTTGTCCCTTGGGCTACCTTTTTGACTCCGCTAAGGAACCCGAGACCCTGCAGGCTGACATAACTGGCCTTATGAAGAAATCACAAGGGTGCTGGGAAGTATACCAGGAAAGTCAGTGAAAGAGGCCACAGTGCCTAGGCTCCAAAGCCCAGGTAAGGGCTTCGACAGTGCCCTGGAACGTGAAGGCACCCTCCACAGAGCTTTTTCCCATGTGTGCTCTGTAGCAGAGAGCTCTGGAGACTAGGTCTGTTCTGACTGGGAAAAACTGAGGCCCTGGGAGCAGAGCCATTGTTCTGGCGTCTTCACAGCCAAACACCTCTTGCACCAGGGAAGACTGAATAAGCAGTCCCTTGGGCTACCTTTTTTGACTCTAAGGAAGAGACCCTGCAAGGCTGCATCTGGCTGAAAATCACAAGGGGCTGGGAAGTGATACCTGGAAAGTCAGTGAAAGAGGCCACAGTGCCTAGGCTCCAAAGCCCAGGTAAGGCTTCGACAGTGCCCTGGAACGTGAAGGCACCCTCCACAGCGCTTTTTCCCCATGTCTGCTCTGTAGCAGAGAGCTCTGGAGACTAGGTCTGTTCTGACTGGGAAACTGAGGCCCTGGGAGCAGAGCCATTGTTCTGGCGTCTTCACAGCCAAACACCTCTTGCACCAGGGAAGACTGAATAAGCAGTCCCTTGGGCTACCTTTTTTGACTCTAAGGAAGAGACCCTGCAAGGCTGCATCTGGCTGAAAATCACAAGGGGCTGGGAAGTGATACCTGGAAAGTATAAGCAGTCCCTTGGGCTACCTTTTTTGACTCTAAGGAAGAGACCCTGCAAGGCTGCATCTGGCTGAAAATCACAAGGGCCTGGGAAGTGATACCTGGAAAGTCAGTGAAAGAGGCCACAGTGCCTAGGCTCCAAAGCCCCGGGTAAGGGCTTCGACAGTGCCCTGGAACGTGAAGGAACCCTCCTCAGAGCTTTTTCCCCATGTCTGCTCTGTAGCAGAGAGCTCTGGAGACTAGGTCTGTTCTGACTGGGAAACTGAGGCCCTGGGAGCAGAGCCATTGTTCTGGCGTCTTCACAGCCAAACACCTCTTGCACCAGGGAAGACTGAATAAGCAGTCCCTTGGGCTACCTTTTTTGACTCTAAGGAAGAGACCCTGCAAGGCTGCATCTGGCTGAAAATCACAAGGGGCTGGGGAAGTGATACCTGGAAAGTCAGTGAAAGAGGCCACAGTGCCTAGGCTCCAAAGCCCAGGTAAGGCTTCGACAGTGCCCTGGAACGTGAAGGCACCCTCCTCAGAGCGCTTTTTCCCATGTCTGCTCTGTAGCAGAGAGCTCTGGAGACTAGGTCTGTTCTGACTGGGAAACTGAGGCCCTGGGAGCAGAGCCATTGTTCTGGCGTCTTCACAGCCAAAAACACCTCTTGCACCAGGGAAGACTGAATAAGCAGTCCCTTGGGCTACCTTTTTTGACTCTAAGGAAGAGACCCTGCAAGGCTGCATCTGGCTGAAAATCACAAGGGGCTGGGAAGTGATACCTGGAAAGTCAGTGAAAGAGGCCCAGAGACCCTGCAAGGCTGCATCTGGCTGAAAATCACAAGGGGCTGGGAAGTGATACCTGGAAAGTCAGTGAAAGAGGCCACAGTGCCTAGGCTCCAAAGCCCAGGTAAGGCTTCGACAGTGGCCCTGGAACGTGAAGGCACCCTCCACAGCGCTTTTTCCCCATGTCTGCTCTGTAGCAGAGAGCTCTGGAGACTAGGTCTGTTCTGACTGGGAAAACTGAGGCCCTGGGAGCAGAGCCATTGTTCTGGCGTCTTCACAGCCAAACACCTCTTGCACCAGGGAAGACTGAATAAGCAGTCCCTTGGGCTAAGGTCTGTTCTGACTGGGAAACTGAGGCCCTGGGAGCAGAGCCATTGTTCTGGCGTCTTCACAGCCAAACAACTCTTGCACCAGGGAAGACTGAATAAGCAGTCCCTTGGGCTACCTTTTTTGACTCTAAGGAAGAGACCCTGCAAGGCTGCATCTGGCTGAAAATCACAAGGGGCTGGGAAGTGATACCTGGAAAGTCAGTGAAAGAGGCCACAGTGCCTAGGCTCCAAAGCCCAGGTAAGGCTTCGAC
>JAGTYA010000569.1:0-21901 GCA_024291935.2 Okapia johnstoni | reverse complement strand
TACCCTGGGCTACCTTTTTTTGACTCTAAGGAAGAATGAGACCATGCAACGCTGGCAATCTGGCTGAAAATCACAAGAGGCTGGGAATTGATTCAGCAAATCATGAAAGAATTGCCACAGTGCCGAGGGCTCCAGGCACCCAGGTAAGGCTTCCAACGTGCCCTGGTGCTCAAGGGAACCCTTCTCAGAGCTTTTTCCACATGTCTGCTCTGTTTTTAAGGGGGGCAGGAGAGCTCTGGAGGGACTACGGTCTGTTCTGACTAGTACCACTGAAAGGCCCTGGGAAGCATAGCCATTGTTCCAGGGTCTTCACAGACCAAACACCACTAGCACCAGGGAACACTTAATAAAACAGTCCCATTGGGCTACCTTTTTTGACTCTAAGGAAGAGACCCTGCAAGCATGCATATGGTGTGAAAATCACAAGGGCTGGGAAGTGATATCTGGAAAGTCAGTGAACGAGGCCACAGTGGCCTAGGCTCCCAAACCCAGGGTAAGGCTTTCGACAGTGCCCAGGAACGTGAAGGCACCCTCCACAGCGCTTTTTCCCATGGCTGGTCTGTAGCAGAGAGCTCTGGAGACTAGGTCTGTTCTGACTGGGGAAAAATGAGGCCCTGGGAGCAGAGCCATTGTTCTGGCGTCTTCACAGCCCAAACACCTCTTGCACCAGGAAAGACTGATCTGTTCTGACTGGGAAACTGAGGCCCTGGGAGCAGAGCCATTGTTCTGGCGTCTTCACAGCCAAACACCTCTCTTGCACCAGGGAAGACTGAATAAGCAGTCCCTTGGGCTACCTTTTTTGACTCTAAGGAAGAGACCCTGCAAGGCTGCATCTGGCTGAAAATCACAAGGGGCTGGGAAGTGATACCTGGAAAGTCAGTGAAAGAGGCCACAGTGCCTAGGCTCCCAAAGCCCAGGTAAGGCTTCGACAGTGCCCTGGAACGTGAAGGAACCCTCCACAGCGCTTTTTCCCCATGTCTGCTCTGTAGCAGAGAGCTCTGGAGACTAGGTCTGTTCTGACTGGGAAACTGAGGCCCTGGGAGCAGAGCCATTGTTCTGGCGTCTTCACAGCCAAACACCTCTTGCACCAGGGAAGACTGAATAAGCAGTCCCTTGGGCTACCTTTTTTGACTCTAAGGAAGAGACCCTGCAAGGCTGCATCTGGCTGAAAATCACAAGGGGCTGGGAAGTGATACCTGGAAAGTCAGTGAAAGAGGCCACAGTGCCTAGGCTCCCAGCAGCCCAGGTAAGGCTTCGACAGTGCCCTGGAACGTGAAGGAACCCTCCACAGCGCTTTTTCCCCATGTCTGCTCTGTAGCAGAGAGCTCTGGAGACTAGGTCTGTTCTGACTGGGAAACTGAGGCCCTGGGAGCAGAGCCATTGTTCTGGCGTCTTCACAGCCAAACACCTCTTGCACCAGGGAAGACTGAATAAGCAGTAAGGAAGAGACCCTGAAAGGCTGCATCTGGCTGAAAATCACAAGGGGCTGGGAAGTGATACCTGGAAAGTCAGTGAAAGAGGCCACAGTGCCTAGGCTCCAAAGCCCAGGTAAGGCTTCGACAGTGCCCTGGAACGTGAAGGCACCCTCCACAGCGCTTTTTCCCCATGTCTGCTCTGTAGCAGAGAGCTCTGGAGACTAGGTCTGTTCTGACTGGGAAACTGAGGCCCTGGGAGCAGAGCCATTGTTCTGGCGTCTTCACAGCCAAACACCTCTTGCTCCAGGGAAGACTGAATAAGCAGTCCCTTGGGCTACCTTTTTTGACTCTAAGGAAGAGACCCTGCAAGGCTGCATCTGGCTGAAAATCACAAGGGGCTGGGAAGTGATACCTGGAAAGTCAGTGAAAGAGGCCACAGTGCCTAGGCCCCAGCACCCAGGTAGGGCTTCCCCAAGGCAGGGAGCCTCAAGGAACCCTCCTCAGAGCTATTTCCCCATGTCTGCTCTGTAGCAGAGAGCTCTGGAGACTAGGTCTGTTCTGACTGGGAAACTGAGGCCCTGGGAGCAGAGCCATTGTTCTGGCGTCTTCACAGCCAAACACCTCTTGCACCAGGGAAGACTGAATAAGCAGTCCCTTGGGCTACCTTTTTTGACTCTAAGGAAGAGACCCTGCAAGGCTGCATCTGGCTGAAAATCACAAGGGGCTGGGAAGTGATACCTGGAAAGTCAGTGAAAGAGGCCACAGTGCCTAGGCTCCAAAGCCCAGGTAAGGCTTCGACAGTGCCCTGGAACGTGAAGGCACCCTCCACAGCGCTTTTTCCCCATGTCTGCTCTGTAGCAGAGAGCTCTGGAGACTAGGTCTGTTCTGACTGGGAAACTGAGGCCCTGGGAGCAGAGCCATTGTTCTGGCGTCTTCACAGCCAAACACCTCTTGCACCAGGGAAGACTGAATAAGCAGTCCCTTGGGCTACCTTTTTTGACTCTAAGGAAGAGACCCTGCAAGGCTGCATCTGGCTGAAAATCACAAGGGGCTGGGAAGTGATACCTGGAAAGTCAGTGAAAGAGGCCACAGTGCCTAGGCTCCAGCAGCCCGGGTAGGGCTTCCCCAAGTGCAGGGAGCCTCAAGGAACCCTCCTCAGAGCTATTTCCCCATGTCTGCTCTGTAGCAGAGAGCTCTGGAGACTAGGTCTGTTCTGACTGGGAAACTGAGGCCCTGGGAGCAGAGCCATTGTTCTGGCGTCTTCACAGCCAAACACCTCTTGCACCAGGGAAGACTGAATAAGCAGTCCCTTGGGCTACCTTTTTTGACTCTAAGGAAGAGACCCTGCAAGGCTGCATCTGGCTGAAAATCACAAGGGGCTGGGAAGTGATACCTGGAAAGTCAGTGAAAGAGGCCACAGTGCCTAGGCTCCAAAGCCCCCGGTAAGGCTTCCCCAGTGCCAGGGAGCCTGGAAGGCACCCTCCACAGCGCTATTTCCCCATGTCTGCTCTGTAGCAGAGAGCTCTGGAGACTAGGTCTGTTCTGACTGGGAAACTGAGGCCCTGGGAGCAGAGCCATTGTTCTGGCGTCTTCACAGCCAAACACCTCTTGCACCAGGGAAGACTGAATAAGCAGTCCCTTGGGCTACCTTTTTTGACTCTAAGGAAGAGACCCTGCAAGGCTGCATCTGGCTGAAAATCACAAGGGGCTGGGAAGTGATACCTGGAAAGTCAGTGAAAGAGGCCACAGTGCCTAGGCTCCAAAGCCCAGGTAAGGCTTCGACAGTGCCCTGGAACGTGAAGGCACCCTCCACAGAGCTTTTTCCCCCATGTCTGCTCTGTAGCAGAGAGCTCTGGAGACTAGGTCTGTTCTGACTGGGAAACTGAGGCCCTGGGAGCAGAGCCATTGTTCTGGCGTCTTCACAGCCAAACACCTCTTGCACCAGGGAAGACTGAATAAGCAGTCCCTTGGGCTACCTTTTTTGACTCTAAGGAAGAGAGACCTGCAAGGCTGCATCTGGCTGAAAATCACAAGGGGCTGGGAAGTGATACCTGGAAAGTCAGTGAAAGAGGCCACAGTGCCTAGGCTCCAAAGCCCAGGTAAGGCTTCCCCAGGCAGGGAGCCTGAAGGAACCCTCCTCAGAGCTATTTCCCCATGTCTGCTCTGTAGCAGAGAGCTCTGGAGACTAGGTCTGTTCTGACTGGGAAACTGAGGCCCTGGGAGCAGAGCCATTGTTCTGGCGTCTTCACAGCCAAACACCTCTTGCACCAGGGAAGACTGAATAAGCAGTCCCTTGGGCTACCTTTTTTGACTCTAAGGAAGAGACCCTGCAAGGCTGCATCTGGCTGAAAATCACAAGGGGCTGGGAAGTGATACCTGGAAAGTCAGTGAAAGAGGCCACAGTGCCTAGGCTCCAAAGCACCCGGTAAGGGCTTCCCCAAGGCAGGGAACCTCAAGGAACCCTCCTCAGAGCTTTTTCCCCATGTCTGCTCTGTAGCAGAGAGAGCTCTGGAGACTAGGTCTGTTCTGACTGGGAAACTGAGGCCCTGGGAGCAGAGCCATTGTTCTGGCGTCTTCACAGCCAAACACCTCTTGCACCAGGGAAGACTGAATAAGCAGTCCCTTGGGCTACCTTTTTTGACTCTAAGGAAGAGACCCTGCAAGGCTGCATCTGGCTGAAAATCACAAGGGGCTGGGAAGTGATACCTGGAAAGTCAGTGAAAGAGGCCACAGTGCCTAGGCTCCAAAGCCCAGGTAAGGCTTCGACAGTGCCCTGGAACGTGAAGGCACCCTCCTCAGAGCTATTTCCCCATGTCTGCTCTGTAGCAGAGAGCTCTGGAGACTAGGTCTGTTCTGACTGGGAAACTGAGGCCCTGGGAGCAGAGCCATTGTTCTGGCGTCTTCACAGCCAAACACCTCTTGCACCAGGGAAGACTGAATAAGCAGTCCCTTGGGCTACCTTTTTTGACTCTAAGGAAGAGACCCTGCAAGGCTGCATCTGGCTGAAAATCACAAGGGGCTGGGAAGTGATACCTGGAAAGTCAGTGAAAGAGGCCACAGTGCCTAGGCTCCAAAGCCCAGGTAAGGCTTCAACAGTGCTGTGGAACGTGAAGGCACCCTCCTCAGAGCTATTTCCCCATGTCTGTTCTGTAGCAGAGAGTTCTGGAGACTAGGTATGTTCTGACTGGGAAACTGAGGCCCTGGGAGCAGAGCCATTGTTCTGGCGTCTTCACAGCCAAACACCTCTTGCACCAGGGAAGACTGAATAAGCAGTCCCTTGGGCTACCTTTTTTGACTCTAAGGAAGAGACCCTGCAAGGCTGCATCTGGCTGAAAATCACAAGGGGCTGGGAAGTGATACCTGGAAAGTCAGTGAAAGAGGCCACAGTGCCTAGGCTCCAAAGCCCAGGTAAGGCTTCGACAGTGCCCTGGAAAGTGAAGGCACCCTCCACAGCGCTTTTTCCCCATGTCTGCTCTGTAGCAGAGAGCTCTGGAGACTAGGTCTGTTCTGACTGGGAAACTGAGGCCCTGGGAGCAGAGCCATTGTTCTGGCGTCTTCACAGCCAAACACCTCTTGCACCAGGGAAGACTGAATAAGCAGTCCCTTGGGCTACCTTTTTTGACTCTAAGGAAGAGACCCTGCAAGGCTGCATCTGGCTGAAAATCACAAGGGGCTGGTAAGTGATACCTGGAAAGTCAGTGAAAGAGGCCACAGTGCCTAGGCTCCATAGCCCAGGTAAGGCCACAGTGCCTGGAGGAAGGCACCGTCCAAATGCCCAGGTAGAGGCTTCTGACTGGGAAACTGAGGCCCAGGGAGCAGAGCCATTGTGGAACGTGAAGGCACCCTCCCCTCAGAACTTTTTCCCCATGTCTGTTCTGTAGCAGAGAGTTCTGGAGACTAGGTACAGTTCTGACTGGGAAACTGAGGCCCTGGGAGCAGAGCCATTGTTCTGACTGGGAAACTGAGGCCCTGGGAGCAGAGCCATTGTCTGGCTCTTCACAGCCAAACAACTCTTTGCACCAGGGAAGACTGAATAAGCAGTCCCTTGGGCTACCTTTTTTGACTCTAAGGAAGAGACCCTGCAAGGCTGCATCTGGCTGAGAATCACAAGGGGCTGGGAAGTGATACCTGGAAAGTCAGTGAAAGAAGCCACAGTGCCTAGGCCCCAGCACCCGGGTAGGGCTTCCCCAAGGCAGGGAGCCTCAAGGAACCTTCCTCAGAGCTATTTCCCCATGTCTGCTCTGTAGCAGAGAGCTCTGGAGACTAGGTCTGTTTTGACTGCTAAACTGAGGCCCTGGGAGCAGAGCCATTGTTCTGGCGTCTTCACAGCCAAACACCTCTTGCACCAGGGAAGACTGAATAAGCAGACCCTTGGGCTACCTTTTTTGACTCTAAGGAAGAGACCCTGAAAGGCTGCATCTGGCTGAGAATCACAAGGGGCTGGGAAGTGATACCTGGAAAGTCAGTGAAAGAAGCCACAGTGCCTAGGCCCCAGCACCCGGGTAGGGCTTCCCCAAGGCAGGGAGCCTCAAGGAACCTTCCTCAGAGCTATTTCCCCATGTCTGCTCTGTAGCAGAGAGCTCTGGAGACTAGGTCTGTTCTGACTGGGAAACTGAGGCCCTGGGAGCAGAGCCATTGTTCTGGCGTCTTCACAGCCAAACACCTCTTGCACCAGGGAAGACTGAATAAGCAGTCCCTTGGGCTACCTTTTTTGACTCTAAGGAAGAGACCCTGCAAGGCTGCATCTGGCTGAAAATCACAAGGGGCTGGGAAGTGATACCTGGAAAGTCAGTGAAAGAGGCCACAGTGCCTAGGCTCCAAAGCCCAGGTAAGGCTTCGACAGTGCCCTGGAACGTGAAGGCACCCTCCACAGCGCTTTTTCCACATGTCTGCTCTGTAGCAGAGAGCTCTGGAGACTAGGTCTGTTCTGACTGGGAAACTGAGGCCCTGGGAGCAGAGCCATTGTTCTGGCGTCTTCACAGCCAAACACCTCTTGCACCAGGGAAGACTGAATAAGCAGTCCCTTGGGCTACCTTTTTTGACTCTAAGGAAGAGACCCTGCAAGGCTGCATCTGGCTGAAAATCACAAGGGGCTGGGAAGTGATACCTGGAAAGTCAGTGAAAGAGGCCACAGTGCCTAGGCTCCAAACCCCAGGTAAGGCTTCGACAGTGCTCTGGAACGTGAAGGCACCCTCCTCAGAGCTATTTTCCCATGTCTGCTCTGTAGCAGAGAGTTCTGGAGACTAGGTATGTTCTGACTGGGAAACTGAGGCCCTGGGAGCAGAGCCATTGTTCTGGCGTCTTCACAGCCAAACACCTCTTGCACCAGGGAAGACTGAATAAGCAGTCCCTTGGGCTACCTTTTTTGACTCTAAGGAAGAGACCCTGCAAGGCTGCATCTGGCTGAAAATCACAAGGGGCTGGGAAGTGATACCTGGAAAGTCAGTGAAAGAAGCCACAGTGCCTAGGCCCAAAGCCCGGTAGGGCTTCCCCAAGGCAGGGAGCCTCAAGGAACCCTTCCTTAGAACTATTTCCCCATGTCTGCTCTCTAGCAGAGAGCTCTGGAGACTAGGTCTGTTCTGACTGGGAAAAACTGAGGCCCTGGGAGCAGAGCCATTGTTCTGGCGTCTTCACAGCCAAACACCTCTTGCACCAGGGAAGACTGAATAAGCAGTCCCTTGGGCTACCTTTTTTGACTCTAAGGAAGAGACCCTGCAAGGCTGCATCTGGCTGAAAATCACAAGGGGCTGGGAAGTGATACCTGGAAAGTCAGTGAAAGAGGCCACAGTGCCTAGGCTCCAAAGCCCAGGTAAGGCTTCGACAGTGCCCTGGAACGTGAAGGCACCCTCCACAGCAGCGCTTTTTCCCCATGTCTGCTCTGTAGCAGAGAGCTCTGGAGACTAGGTCTGTTCTGACTGGGAAACTGAGGCCCTGGGAGCAGAGCCATTGTTCTGGCGTCTTCACAGCCAAACAACTCTTGCACCAGGGAAGACTTGAATAAGCAGTCACTTGGGCTACCTTTTTTGACTCTAAGGAAGAGACCCTGCAAGGCTGCATCTGGCTGAAAATCACAAGGGGCTGGGAAGTGATACCGGGAAAGTCAGTGAAAGAGGCCACAGTGCCTAGGCTCCAAAGCCCCAGGTAAGGCTTCGACAGTGCCCTGGAACGTGAAGGCACCCTCCTCAGAGCTATTTCCCCATGTCTGCTCTGTAGCAGAGAGCTCTGGAGACTAGGTCTGTTCTGACTGGGAAACTGAGGCCCTGGGAGCAGAGCCATTGTTCTGGCGTCTTCACAGCCAAACACCTCTTGCACCAGGGAAGACTGAATAAGCAGTCCCTTGGGCTACCTTTTTTGACTCTAAGGAAGAGACCCTGCAAGGCTGCATCTGGCTGAAAATCACAAGGGGCTGGTAAGTGATACCTGGAAAGTCAGTGAAAGAGGCCACAGTGCCTAGGCCCCAAAGCCCGGGTAGGGCTTCGACCCAAGGCAGGGAAGCCTCAAGGAACCTTCCTCAGAGCTATTTTTTCCCCATGTCTGCTCTGTAGCAGAGAGCTCTGGAGACTAGGTCTGTTCTGACTGGGAAACTGAGGCCCTGGGAGCAGAGCCATTGTTCTGGCGTCTTCACAGCCAAACACCTCTTGCACCAGGGAAGACTGAATCAGCAGTCCCTTGGGCTACCTTTTTTGACTCTAAGGAAGAGACCCTGCAAGGCTGCATCTGGCTGAAAATCACAAGGGGCTGGGAAGTGATACCTGGAAAGTCAGTGAAAGAGGCCACAGTGCCAAGGCCCCAGCACCCGGGTAGGGCTTCCCCAAGGCAGGGAGCCTCAAGGAACCCTCCTCAGAGCTATTTCGCCATGTCTGCTCTGTAGCAGAGAGCTCTGGAGACTAGGTCTGTTCTGACTGGGAAACTGAGGCCCTGGGACCAGAGCCAGTGTTTTGGCATCATCACAGCCAAACACCTCTTGCACCAGGGAAAACTGAATAAGCAGTCCCTTGGGCTACCTTTTTTGACTCTAAGGAAGAGACCCTGCAAGGCTGCATCTGGCTGAAAATAACAAGGGGCTGGGAAGTGATACCTGGAAAATCAGTGAAAGAGGCCACAGTGCCTAGGATCCAAAGCCCAGGTAAGGCTTCGACAGTGCCCTGGGACGTGAAGGCACCCTCCACAGCGCTTTTTCGCCACTCAGAGCTATTTCCCCATGTCTGCTCTGTAGCAGAGAGCTCTGGAGACTAGGTCTGTTCTGACTGGGAAACTGAGGCCCTGGGAGCAGAGCCATTGTTCTGGCGTCTTCACAGCCAAACACCTCTTGCACCAGGGAAGACTGAATAAGCAGTCCCTTGGGCTACCTTTTTTGACTCTAAGGAAGAGACCCTGCAAGGCTGCATCTGGCTGAAAATCACAAGGGGCTGGGAAGTGATACCTGGAAAGTCAGTGAAAGAGGCCACAGTGCCTAGGCTCCAAAGCCCAGGTAAGGCTTCGACAGTGCCCTGGAACGTGAAGGAACCCTCCACAGAGCTATTTCCCCATGTCTGCTCTGTAGCAGAGAGCTCTGGAGACTAGGTCTGTTCTGACTGGGAAACTGAGGCCCTGGGAGCAGAGCCATTGTTCTGGCGTCTTCACAGCCAAACACCTCTTGCACCAGGGAAGACTGAATAAGCAGTCCCTTGGGCTACCTTTTTGACTCTAAGGAAGAGACCCTGCAAGGCTGCATCTGGCTGAAAATCACAAGGGGCTGGGAAGTGATACCTGGAAAGTCAGTGAAAGAGGCCACAGTGCCTAGGCCCCAAACCCCAGGTAGGGCTTCCCCAAGGCAGGGAGCCTGAAGGAACCCTCCTCAGAGCTATTTTCCCCATGTCTGCTCTGTAGCAGAGAGCTCTGGAGACTAGGTCTGTTTCTGACTGGGAAACTGAGGCCCTGGGAGCAGAGCCATTGTTCTGGCGTCTTCACAGCCAAACACCTCTTGCACCAGGGAAGACTGAATAAGCAGTCCCTTGGGCTACCTTTTTTGACTCTAAGGAAGAGACCCTGCAAGGCTGCATCTGGCTGAAAATCACAAGGGGCTGGGAAGTGATACCTGGAAAGTCAGTGAAAGAGGCCACAGTGCCTAGGCTCCAAAGCCCAGGTAAGGCTTCCCCAAGTGCCCTGGGAACCTCAAGGAACCCTCCACAGCGCTATTTCCCCATGTCTGCTCTGTAGCAGAGAGCTCTGGAGACTAGGTCTGTTCTGACTGGGAAACTGAGGCCCTGGGAGCAGAGCCATTGTTCTGGCGTCTTCACAGCCAAACACCTCTTGCACCAGGGAAGACTGAATAAGCAGTCCCTTGGGCTACCTTTTTTGACTCTAAGGAAGAGACCCTGCAAGGCTGCATCTGGCTGAAAATCACAAGGGGCTGGGAAGTGATACCTGGAAAGTCAGTGAAAGAGGCCACAGTGCCTAGGCTCCAAACCCAGGTAAGGCTTCGACAGTGCCCTGGAACGTGAAGGCACCCTCCACAGCGCTTTTTCCCCATGTCTGCTCTGTAGCAGAGAGCTCTGGAGACTAGGTCTGTTCTGACTGGGAAACTGAGGCCCTGGGAGCAGAGCCATTGTTCTGGCGTCTTTCACAGCCAAACACCTCTTGCACCAGGGAAGACTGAATAAGCAGTCCCTTGGGCTACCTTTTTTGACTCTAAGGAAGAGACCCTGCAAGGCTGCATCTGGCTGAAAATCACAAGGGGCTGGGAAGTGATACCTGGAAAGTCAGTGAAAGAGGCCACAGTGCCTAGGCTCCAGCAAGCCCAGGGTAGGGCTTCCCCAAGGCAGGGAACGTGAAGGAACCCTCCACAGAGCTTTTTCCCCATGTCTGCTCTGTAGCAGAGAGCTCTGGAGACTAGGTCTGTTCTGACTGGGAAACTGAGGCCCTGGGAGCAGAGCCATTGTTCTGGCGTCTTCACAGCCAAACACCTCTTGCACCAGGGAAGACTGAATAAGCAGTCCCTTGGGCTACCTTTTTTGACTCTAAGGAAGAGACCCTGCAAGGCTGCATCTGGCTGAAAATCACAAGGGGCTGGGAAGTGATACCTGGAAAGTCAGTGAAAGAGGCCACAGTGCCTAGGCTCCAAAGCCCGGGTAAGGCTTCCCCAGTGCCCTGGAACCTCAAGGAACCCTCCTCAGAGCTTTTTCCCCATGTCTGCTCTGTAGCAGAGAGCTCTGGAGACTAGGTCTGTTCTGACTGGGAAACTGAGGCCCTGGGAGCAGAGCCATTGTTCTGGCGTCTTCACAGCCAAACACCTCTTGCACCAGGGAAGACTGAATAAGCAGTCCCTTGGGCTACCTTTTTTGACTCTAAGGAAGAGACCCTGCAAGGCTGCATCTGGCTGAAAATCACAAGGGGCTGGGAAGTGATACCTGGAAAGTCAGTGAAAGAGGCCACAGTGCCTAGGCTCCAAAGCCCAGGGTAGGGCTTCGACAGTGCCCTGGAACGTCAAGGCACCCTCCACAGAGCTATTTCCCCATGTCTGCTCTGTAGCAGAGAGCTCTGGAGACTAGGTCTGTTCTGACTGGGAAACTGAGGCCCTGGGAGCAGAGCCATTGTTCTGGCGTCTTCACAGCCAAACACCTCTTGCACCAGGGAAGACTGAATAAGCAGTCCCTTGGGCTACCTTTTTTGACTCTAAGGAAGAGACCCTGCAAGGCTGCATCTGGCTGAAAATCACAAGGGGCTGGGAAGTGATACCTGGAAAGTCAGTGAAAGAGGCCACAGTGCCTAGGCCTCCAAAGCCCAGGTAAGGCTTCGACAGTGCCCTGGAACGTGAAGGCACCCTCCTCAGAGCTATTTCCCCATGTCTGCTCTGTAGCAGAGAGCTCTGGAGACTAGGTCTGTTCTGACTGGGAAACTGAGGCCCTGGGAGCAGAGCCATTGTTCTGGCGTCTTCACAGCCAAACACCTCTTGCACCAGGGAAGACTGAATAAGCAGTCCCTTGGACTACCTTTTTTGACTCTAAGGAAGAGACCCTGCAAGGCTGCATCTGGCTGAAAATCACAAGGGGCTGGGAAGTGATACCTGGAAAGTCAGTGAAAGAGGCCACAGTGCCTAGGCTCCAAAGCCCAGGTAAGGCTTCGACAGTGCCCTGGAACGTGAAGGCACCCTCCACAGCGCTTTTTCCCCATGTCTGCTCTGTAGCAGAGAGCTCTGGAGACTAGGTCTGTTCTGACTGGGAAACTGAGGCCCTGGGAGCAGAGCCATTGTTCTGGCGTCTTCACAGCCAAACACCTCTTGCACCAGGGAAGACTGAATAAGCAGTCCCTTGGGCTACCTTTTTTGACTCTAAGGAAGAGACCCTGCAAGGCTGCATCTGGCTGAAAATCACAAGGGGCTGGGAAGTGATACCTGGAAAGTCAGTGAAAGAGGCCACAGTGCCTAGGCTCCCAAGCCCCAGTAAGGCTTCGACAGTGCCCTGGAACGTGAAGGCACCCTCCACAGCGCTATTTTCCCCATGTCTGCTCTGTAGCAGAGAGCTCTGGAGACTAGGTCTGTTCTGACTGGGAAACTGAGGCCCTGGGAGCAGAGCCATTGTTCTGGCGTCTTCACAGCCAAACACCTCTTGCACCAGGGAAGACTGAATAAGCAGTCCCTTGGGCTACCTTTTTTGACTCTAAGGAAGAGACCCTGCAAGGCTGCATCTGGCTGAAAATCACAAGGGGCTGGGAAGTGATACCTGGAAAGTCAGTGAAAGAGGCCACAGTGCCTAGGCTCCAGCAAGCCCAGGTAAGGCTTCCCCAGTGCCCTGGAACCTGAAGGCACCCTCCTCAGAGCTTTTTCCCCATGTCTGCTCTGTAGCAGAGAGCTCTGGAGACTAGGTCTGTTCTGACTGGGAAACTGAGGCCCTGGGAGCAGAGCCATTGTTCTGGCGTCTTCACAGCCAAACACCTCTTGCACCAGGGAAGACTGAATAAGCAGTCCCTTGGGCTACCTTTTTTGACTCTAAGGAAGAGACCCTGCAAGGCTGCATCTGGCTGAAAATCACAAGGGGCTGGGAAGTGATACCTGGAAAGTCAGTGAAAGAGGCCACAGTGCCTAGGCTCCAAAGCCCAGGTAAGGGCTTCCCCAGTGCCCTGGAACCTCAAGGCACCCTCCTCAGCGCTTTTTCCCCATGTCTGCTCTGTAGCAGAGAGCTCTGGAGACTAGGTCTGTTCTGACTGGGAAACTGAGGCCCTGGGAGCAGAGCCATTGTTCTGGCGTCTTCACAGCCAAACACCTCTTGCACCAGGGAAGACTGAATAAGCAGTCCCTTGGGCTACCTTTTTTGACTCTAAGGAAGAGACCCTGCAAGGCTGCATCTGGCTGAAAATCACAAGGGGCTGGGAAGTGATACCTGGAAAGTCAGTGAAAGAGGCCACAGTGCCTAGGCTCCAAAGCCCCAGGTAAGGCTTCGACAGTGCCCTGGAACGTGAAGGGCACCCTCCACAGAGCTTTTTCCCCATGTCTGCTCTGTAGCAGAGAGCTCTGGAGACTAGGTCTGTTCTGACTGGGAAACTGAGGCCCTGGGAGCAGGCCAAACACCTCTTGCACCAGGGCAGACTGAATAAGCAGTCTCTTGGGCTACCTTTTTTGACTCTAAGGAAGAGACCCTGCAAGGCTGCATCTGGCTGAAAATGGGAAGTGATACCTGAAAAATCAGTGAAAGAGGCCACAGTACCTAGCCTCCAAAGCCCAGGTAAGGCTTCGACAGTGCCCTGGAATGTTAAGGCACCCTCCACAGCGCTTTTTCGCCATGTCTGCTCTGTAGCATAGAGCTCTGGAGACTAGGTCTGTTCTGACTGGGAAACTGAGGCCCTGGGAGCAGAGCCATTGTTCTGGCGTCTTCACAGCCAAACACCTCTTGCACCAGGGAAGACTGAATAAGCAATGCCTTGGGCTCCCTTTTTTGACTCTAAGGAAGATACCCTGCAAGGCTGCATCTGGCTGAAAATCACAAGGGGTTGGTAAGTGATACCTGGAAAGTCAGTGAAAGAGGCCACAGTGCCTAGCCTCCAAAGCCCAGGTAAGGCTTCGACATTGCCCTGGAACGTGAAGGCACCCTCCACAGCGCTTTTTCCACATGTCTGCTCTGTAGCAGAGGGCTCTGGAGACTAGGTCTCTTCTGACTTGGAAACTGAGGCCCTGGGAGCAGAGCCATTGTACTGGCGTCTTCACAGCCAAACACCTCTTGCACCAGGGAAGACTGAATAAGCAGTCCCTTGGGCTACCTTTTTTGACTCTAAGGAAGAGACCCTGCAAGGCTGCATCTGGCTGAAAATCACAAGGGGCTCGGAAGTGATACCTGGAAAGTCAGTGAAAGAGGCCACAGTGCCTAGGCTCCAAAGCCCAAGTAAGGCTTCGACAGTGCCCTGGAACGTGAAGGCACCCTCCACAGCGCTTTTTCCACATGTCTGCTCTGTATCAGAGGGCTCTGGAGACTAGGTGTGTTCTGACTGGGAAACTGAGGCTCTGGGAGCAGAGCCATTGTTCTGGCGTCTTCACAGCCAAACACCTCTTGCACCAGGGAAGACTGAATAAGCAGTCCCTTGGGCTACCTTTTTTGACTCTAAGGAAGAGACCCTGCAAGGCTGCATCTGGCTGAAAATCACAAGGGGCTGAGAAGAGATACCTGGAATGTCAGTGAAAGAGGCCACAGTGCCTAGGCTCCAAAGTTCAGGTAAGGCTTCGACAGTGCCCTGGAACGTGAAGGCACCCTCCTCAGAGCTATTTCCCCATGTCTGCTCTGTAGCAGAGAGCTCTGGAGACTAGGTCTGTTGTGACTGGGAAACTGAGGCACTGGGAGCAGAGCCATTGTTCTGGCGTCTTCACAGCCAAACACCTCTTGCACCAGGGAAGACTGAATAAGCAGTCCCTTGGGCTACCTTTTTTGACTCTAAGGAAGAGTCCCTGCAAGGCTGCATCTGACTGAAAATCACAAGGGGCTGGGAAGTGATACCTGGAAAGTCAGTGAAAGAGGCCACAGTGCCTAGGCTCCAAAGCCCAGGTAAGGCTTCGATAGAGCCCTGGAACGTGAAGGCACCGTCCACAGCGCTTTTTCCACATGTCTGCTCTGTAGCAGAGAGCTCTGGAGACTAGGTCTGTTCTGACTGGGAAACTGAGGCCCTGGGAGCAGAGCCATTGTTCTCGCGTCTTCACAGCCAAACACCTCTTGCACCAGGGAAGACTGAATAAGCAGTCCCTTGTGCTACCTTTTTTGACTCTAAGGAAGAGACCCTGCAAGGCTGCATCTGGCTAAAAATCACAAGGTGCTGGGAAGTGATACCTGGAAAGTCACTGAAAGAGGCCACACTGCCTAGCCTCCAAAGCCCAGGTAATGCTTCGACAGTGCCCTGGAATGTGAAGGCACCATCCACAGCGATTTTTCGCCATGTCTGCTTTATAGCAGAGAGCTCTGGAGACTAGGTGTGTTCTGAAAGCCCAGGTAAGGCTTCGACAGAGCCTTGGAACGTGAAGGCACCCTCCACAGAGCTTTTTCCACACGTCTGCTCTATAGCAGAGAGCTCTGGAGACTAGGTGTGTTCTGACTGGGAAACTGAGGCCCTGGGAACAGAGCCATTGTTCTGGCGTCTTCACAGCCAAACACCTCTTGCACCAGGGAAGACTGAATAAGCAGTCCCTTGCGCTACCTTTTTTGACTCTAAGGAAGAGAACCTGCAAGGCTGCATCTGGCTGAAAATCACAACGGGCTGGAAAGTGATACCTGGAAAGTGAGTGAAAGAGGCCACAGTGCCTAGGCCCCAGCACCCGGGTAGGGCTTCCCCAAGGCAGGGAGCCTCAAGGAACCCTCCTCAGAGCTATTTCCCCATGTCTGCTGTGTAGCAGAGAGCTCTGGAGACTATGTGTGTTCTGACTGGGAAACTGAGGCCCTGGGAGCAGAGCCATTGTTCTGGCGTCTTCACAGCCAAACACCTCTTGCACCAGGGAAGACTGAATAAGCAGTCCCTTGGGCTACCTTTTTTGACTCTAAGGAAGAGACCCTGCAAGGCTGCATCTGGATGAAAATCACAAGGGGCTGGGAAGTGATACCTGGAAAGTCAGTGAAAGAGGCCACATAGCCTAGGCTCCAAATCCCAGGTAAGGCTTCGACAGTGCCCTGGAACGTGAAGTCACCCTCCTCAGAGCTATTTCCCCATGTCTGCTCTGTAGCAGAGAGCTCTTGAGACTAGGTCTGTTCTGACTGCGAAACTGAGGCCCTGGGAGCAGATCCATTGTAGGGGCTTCTGAACAGCCCAACAGTTGCTGTTCGATGGAGGATGGAAAAAGCAATAACTTGTGCTGCCTTTGCTCCCTCCATGGAAGAGATCCTGCCATGCCGCCCTCAGGCTGAAAATAACATGAGGCTAGGAACTTCTACCTGGCAAGTATGTTTGTAGGGGCCATAGGAATTAGGGCCCACTGCTCGGGGAAGTCTTCAACAGTGCCCTGGAACGTGGAGACACCCATCACAGCGCTTTTTCCACATGTCTGCTGTGTAGCAGAGAACTCTGGAGACAAGGCCCGGTCTGACTAGGAATCTGAGGCCTGGAGGCAAACCCACTGTTGTGGATTCTTAGCAGCCAAACACCTGTTGCGCCAGGGAGGATTGATTGAACAAGCACTCCCATGGGCTACCTTTTAAGACTCTAAGGAAGAGACCCTGAAACGCTGCTTTGGGGGTGAAAATCAAAAGGGGTTGGAAAGTGTGCTACCTGGAAAAGTCAGTTGTAGGGGCCATAGAGCCTAGGTCCCAAAGCACACGTAAGGTTTTGACAGTGCCCTGGAACTTGAAGGCACCCTCCACAGCGCTTTACCCACATGTCTGCTCTGTAGCAGAGAGCTCTGGAGACTAGGCCTGGTCTGACTAGGAAACTGAGGCCTGGAGGCAAACCCATTGTTGTGGCGTCTTAACAGCCAAACTCCTCCTGCACCAGGGAAGATTGAATAAGCACTCCCTTGGGCTACCTTTTATGACTCTAAGGAAGAGACCCTGCCAGGCTGCCTTTAGCTGAAAATCACAAGGGGCTGGAAAGTACTACCTGGAAAGTCTGTGGAAGAGGCCACAGTGCCTAGGCCCTACTGCCCGTGTAGGGCTTCCTCAAGACAGGGAACCTCACGGAACACTCTCTCATCAGCTATATTGACCGATGTGTGCTCTGTAACAGTGAGCTCTGGAGACTAGGTCTGTTCTGGCTGGGAAACTTAGGCCCTGGGAGAAGACCCATTGTTGTGGCTTCTTAACAGACAAACACCTCTTGCACCAGGGAAGCTTGTATAAGCACTCCCTTGGGTTACTTTTTATGACTCTAAGGAAGAGACCCTGCCAGGCTGCCTTTTTGCTGAAAATCACAAGGGGCTGGAAAGTGTTACCTGGAAAGTCAGTGGAAGAGATCACAGTGCCTAGGTGTCACCGCCGGTGTAGGGCTTCCCCAAGCCAGGGAACCTCAAGGAACACTCCTCAGAGCTATTGCCCCATGTGTGTTCTTAACAGAGAGCTGTGGAGACTAGGTCTGTTCTGACTGGGAAACTGAGGCACTGGGATCAGACCCATTGTTGTGGCTTCTTAAGAGACAAACACCTGTTGCACCAGGGAAGCTTGAATAAGCACTCCCTTTGGGGCCCCTTTTATGACTCTAAGGAAGAGACCCTGCAAGGCTGCATTTGGCTGAAAATCACAAGGGGCTGGAAAGTGCTACCTGGAAAGTCAGTGGAAGAGGCCACAGTGTGCCTAGGCCCCACTGCCCCCGGGCAGGGCTTCCCCAAGCCAGGGAACCTCAAGGAACACTCCTCAGAGCTATTGCACCATATTTGCTCTGTAACAGTGAGCTCTGGAGACTAGGTCTGTTATGACTGGGAAACTGAGGCCCTGGGAGCAGACCCATTGTTGTGGCTTCTTAACAGACAAACACTTCTTGCACCAGGGAATCCTAAATAAGCACTCCCTTGGGATACCTTTTATTACTCTAAGGAAGAGACCCTGCCAGGCTTCCTTTGGCTGAAAATCACAAGGGTCTGGAAAGTGCTACCTGGAAAGTCAGTGGAAGAGGCCACTGTGCCTAGGCCCCACCGCCCGGGTGGGGATTCCCCAAGCCGGGGAAGCTCAAGGAACACTTCTCAGAGCTATTGCCCCGTGTGTGCTCTGTAGCAGAGAGCTCTGGAGACTACTAGGGCTGTTCTGACTGGGAAACTGAGTCCCTGGAAGCAGACCAATTGCTGTGGCTTCTTAACAGACAAACACCTCTTCCACCAGGGAAGCTTGAATAAGTACTCCCTTGGGCTACCTTTTATGACCCTAATGAAGAGACCCTGCCAGGCTGCCTTTGGCTGAATATCACAAGGGGCTGGAAAGTGCTACCTGGAAAGTCAGTGGAAGAGGCCACAGTGCCTAGGCCCCACCGCCCGGGTAGGGCTTCCCCAAGCCAGGGAACCTCAAGGAACACTCCTCAGAGCTATTGCCCCATGTGTGCTCTGTAGCAGAGAGCTCTGGAGACTAGGTTTGTTCTGACTCGGAAATTTAGGCCCTGGGCAGACCCAATGTTGTTTCTTCTTAACAGCCAAACACCTCTTACACCAGGGAAGCCTGAATAAGCATTCCCTTGGGCTACCTTTAATGACCCTAAGGAAGAGATCTTGCAAGGCTGCCTTTGGCTGAAAATCACAAGGGGCTGGAAAGTGCTACCTGGAAAGTCAGTGGAAGACGACACAGTGCCTAGGCCCCACCGCCCGGGTAGGGCTTCCCCAAGCCCGAGAACATCAAGGCACCCTGCTCAGAGCTAATGCACCATGTTTGCTCTGTAGCACAGAGCTCTGGAGAATAGGCCTGGTCTGACTAGGACCCTGAGTCCTGGAGGCAAACCCATTGTTGTGACTTCTTAACAGCAAACACCTGTTTCACAAAGGAAGATTGGATAAGCACTCCCTTGGGCTACCTTTTATGACTCTAAGGAAGAGACCCTGCCAGGCTGCATTGGGGCTGAAAATCACAAGTGGCTGGAAAGTGCTACGTGGAAAGTCAGTGGAAGAGTCCACAGTGCCTAGGCCGCACCGCCCGGGTAGGGCTTCCCCAAGCCAGGGAACCTCAAGGAACACTCCTCAGAGCTATTGCCCCATGTGTGCTCTGTGTAGCAGAGAGCTCTGGAGACTAGGTCTGTTCTGACGGGGAAACTGAGGCCCTGGGAGCAGACCCATTCTTGTGGCTTCTTAACAGACAAAAACCTCTTGTACCAGGGAAGCCTGAATAAGTACTCCCTTGGGTTACCTTTTATGGCTATAAGAAAGAGAACCTGCCAGGCTGTCTTTGGCTGAAAATCACAAGGGGTTGGATAGTGCTACCTGGAAAGTCAGTGGAAGCGGCCACAGTGCCTAGGCCCCACCACCCGGGTAGGGCTTAACCAAGCCAGGGAAACTCAAGGAACACTCCTGAGAGCTATTGCCCCATGTGTGCTCCGTAGCAGAGAGCTCTGGAGACTACTAGGTCTGTTCTGACTGGGAAACTGAGACCCTGGGAGCAGACCCATTGTTGTGCCTTCTTAACAGAGATACACCTCTTGCACCAGGGAAGCTTGAATAAGCACTCCCTTGGGTTACCTTTTATGACTCTAAGGAAGAGACCCTGCCAGGCTGCATTTGGCTGAAAATCACAAAGGGCTGGTAAGTGCTACCTGCAAAGTCAGTGGAAGAGATCACAGTGCCTAGGTGCCACAGCCGGGGTAGGGCTTCCCCAAGCCAGGGAACCTCAAGGAACACTCCTCAGAGCTATTGCACCGAGTGTGCTCTGTAGCACAGAGTTCTGGACACTAGGTCTGTTCTGACTGGGAAACTGAGGCCCTGGGATCAAACCCATTGTTGTGACTTCTTAAGAGACAAACACCTGTTGCACCAGGGAAGCTTGAATAAGCACTCCCTTGGGCTATCTTTTATGACTCTAAGGAAGAGACCCTGCAAGTCTGCATTTGGCTGAAAATCACAAGGGGCTGGAAAGTGCTACCTGGAAAGTCAGTGGAAGAGGCCACAGTGCCTAGGCCCCACTGTCCGGGCAGGGCTTCCCCAAACCAGGGAACCTCAAGGAACACTCCTCAGAGCTATTGCACCATGTTTGCTCTGTAACACAGTGAGCTCTGGAGACTAGGTCTGTTCTGACTGGGAAACTGAGGCCCTGGGAGCAGACCCATTGTTGTGGCTTCTTAACAGACAAACACCTCTTGCACCAGGGAATCCTAAATAAGCACTCCCTTGGGCTACCTTTTATGACTCTAAGGAAGAGACCCTGCCAGGCTGCCTTTGGCTGAAAATCACAAGGGGTTGGAAAGTGCTACGTTGAAAGTCAGTGTAAATGGCCACAGTGCCTAGGCCCCACCGCCGGGATTGGGCTTCCCCAAGCCGTGGAACCTCAAGGAACACTCCTCAGAGCTATTGCCCCATATGTGCTCGGTAGCAGAGAGCTCTGGAGACTAGGTCTGTTCTGACGGGGAAACTCAAGCCCTGGGAGCAGAACCATTCTTGTGGCTTCTTAACAGACAAACACCTCTTGTACCAGGGAAGCCTGAATAAGTACTCCCTTGGGCTACCTTTTATGACTCTAAGTAAGAGACCGTGCCAGGTTGCCTTTAGTTGCAAATCACAAGGTGCTGGAAAGTGCTACCTGGAAAGTCAGTGGAAGAGGCCACAGTGCCTAGGCCCCATCGCCCGGGTAGGGCTTCCCCAAGCCAGGGAACATCAAGGAACACTCCTCAGAGCTATTGCCCCGTGTGTGCTCTGTAGCAGAGAGCACTGGATATTTACTAAGGCTGTTGTGACTGGGAAACTGAGGCCCTGGAAGCAGACCCATTGCTGTGGCTTCTTAACAGACAAACACTTCTTCCATCAGGTAAGCTTGAATAAACACTCCCTTGGGCTACCTTTTATGACTCTAAGGAAGAGACCCTGCCAGGCTGCTTTTGGCTGAAAATCACAAGTAGCTGGAAAGTGTTACCTGAAAATTCAGTGGAAAAACCACAGTGCCCTAGGCCCCACCGCCCGGGGGTAGGGCTTCCCCAAGCCCGTGAACGTCAAGGCACCCTCCTCAGAGCTAATGCCCCATGTGTGCTCGGTAGCAGAGAGCTCTGGATACTACTAGGCCTGGTCTGACTAGGAAACTGAGGCCTGAAGGCAAACCCATTGTTGTCCCTTCATAACAGCAAACACCTGTTTCGCCAGGGAAGATTGGATAAGCACTCCCTTGGGCTACCTTTTATGACTCTAAGGAAGAGACCCTGCCAGGCTGCCTTTGGCTGAAAATCACAAGGGGCTGGAAAGTGCTACCTGGAAAGTCAGTGGAAGAAGCCACAGTGCCTAGGCCCCACCGCCCGGGTAGGGCTTCCCCAAGCAAGGGAACCTCAAGGAACACTCCTCAGAGCTATTGCCCCGTGTGTGCTCTGTAGCAGAGAGCTCTGGAGATTACTAAGGCTGTTCTGACTGGGAAACTGAGGCCCTGGGAGCAGACCCATTGCTGTGGCTTCTTAACAGACAAACACTTCTTCCACCAGGGAAGCTTGAATAAACACTCCCTTGGGCTATCTTTTATGTCTCTAAGGAAGAGACCCTGCCAGGCTGCCTTTGGCTGAAAATCAGAAGTGACTGGAAAGTGCTACCTGGAAAGTCTGTGGAAGAGGACACTGTGCCTAGGCCCCACCGCCCGGGTAGGGCTTCCCCAAGCCAGGGAACCTCAAGGAACACTCCTCAGAGCTATTGCCCCATATGTGCTCTGTAGCAGAGAGCTCTAGATACTAGGTCTGTTCTGACTGGGAAACTCAGGCCCTGGGAGCAGACCCATTAGTTTGGCTTCTTAACAGCCAAACACCTCTTGCACCACGGAAGCCTGAATTAGCACTCCCTTGGGCTACCTTTTATGACTCTAAGGAAGAGACCCTGCCAGGCTGTCTTTGGCTGAAAATCACAAGGGGCTGGAAAGTGCTACCTGGAAATTCAGTGGAAGAGGCCACAGTGCCTAGGGCCCACCGACCGGGTAGGGCTTCCCCAAGCCGGGGAACCTAAAGGAACACTCCTCAGAGCTATTGCCCCATGTGTCCTCTGTAGCAGAAAGCTCTGGAGACTACTAGGTCTGTTCTGACTGGAAACTGAGACTCTGGGAGCAGACCCATTGTTGTGCTTTCTTAACACACAAACACCTCTTGCACCAGGGAAGCTTGAATAAGCACTCCCTTGGGTTACCTTTTATGACTCTAAGGAAGAGACCCTGCCAGGCTGCCTTTGGCTGAAAATCACAAGGGGCTGGAAAGTGCTACCTGGAAAGTCACTGGAAGAGATCACAGTGCCTAGGTGCCATCGCCGGGGTAGCGCTTCCCCAAGCCAGGGAACCTCAAGGAACACTCCTCAGAGCTATTGCCCCATGTGTGCTCTGTAGCAGAGGGCTCTGGAGGCTACTAGGTCTGTTTTGACTGGAAACCGAGGACCTCGGAACTGGCCCATGGCTGTGGCTTCTTAACAG
>JAGTYA010000568.1:0-21912 GCA_024291935.2 Okapia johnstoni | reverse complement strand
TTAACACTATTATCCTCTTAATAAAGATTAAAGAATGCCGTTTAATCAAAAAATTCCAATTATGATAAAGATGGGAAAAACTAAACACAATGCTGAATTTATAGAGCAGCGGGTCTCAGCTTCAATATGTAGAAGTCACTCTACTAACATAGTAGTCCCTTTTCCCTTTGGGTTTTCCATTGGGATAGGTTTCCAGGACCCCCTTGGAGTGATACCAAAATCCTGATTGCTCAAATCCCTTATTTTAAATGACATGGCAATTGTATATAACCTGTGTAAATCATCCCATATATTTTAAAAATCATCTCTAGTTTTACTTATAGTACCTAGTACAAAGTAAATACCATTAAATAGTTTGTAAATTATAGTTAAATCATGTAAATGTTGCTGCTGCTGCTGCTAAGCCCGCTTCATTTGTGCCCCCAAACCCCTGTGCGACCCCATAGATGCAGCCCCACCAGGCTCCCCGTCCCGGGGTTTCCCTCAGGCCAAGAATACTGGAGTGAGTTGCCATTTCGCTGGTATGTGGCAAATTCAAGTTTTCTGTTTTGGGAACTTCTGGAATTTTTTTTCCCCTGAATTTTTTTCAATCCACTGTTGGTTGAATCATTGGCTGCAGTGGCTGACTATATTGGTTAAAGACTCAAATTTTCCAGATAGTTGTTTTAAATAAGTTAGAATAGGTTGAGGAGTGTTATTAATAACATCATTCTCACTTTTGCATTCTGATATGCTGTCTTGTGGAGAAGGCAAGGGCAGCCCACTCCAGTACTTTTGCCTGGAGAATCCACGGACGGAGGACCTGGTAGGCTGCAGTCCAGGGGGTCGCTAGGAGTCGGACACGACTGAGGCGACTTCCCTTCACTTTTCTCTTTCCTGCATTGGAAAAGGAAATAGCAACCCACTCCAGTGTTCTTGCCTGGAGAATCCCAGGGACGGGGGAGCCTGGTGGGCTGCCGTCTATGGGTCCCACAGAGTCGGACACGACTGAATGACTTAGCAGCAGCATGCTGTCTTGATTGAGAGAATGTGTAGGATTCCAGTGCTCATGTAGAACTCCCATTTGCATATACTAATGGAAAATATTAAGCATCAAGTATTATTTCTATTCCTACAATATTAATAATTCAAATGTTTATGTCCTAAACCCCTTTTTACGGTAATTTTTACATTAATTATTTTTCTAGACTTCTAATGTGGAAAAGATTCTTGATAGTCACTTAGTCCTGAAAAAAAATCCACACAGTTGATGTTAGGTCAACATTGCAAGGTTTAAGATCATATCTCAAGTTTATCATATTTGTTTCTTCTCTCTTTTGTCTGTATTTGCTCTTACAAAAGGTGTAAAAAGTCAGTAAAATGGCATTAATATTTGTTAAATAACAAAAGTCAGTAATTCCAGTTTATAAACATACATCCACATGTCACTGGGTCCCTTAGTTCTTATGATCTTCCATTTTTTTAGGCCAAGACTCATGTTCTTTACATCGAGCAGCGACTGCAAGGTGTAATCAAGACCCGAAATAGAGTGACGGGGCTGCCATTATCTATCGAAGGACACGTGCATTACCTTATACAAGAAGCTACTGATGAAAACTTGCTATGCCAGATGTACCTTGGTTTGGGACCCCATATATGTAAAATGGAATTACTTTAAAGAATATGTTAATAATATAAATTTAATGCATTTGGGTGCATTAATCTGGGGTTGTACCCTATTCAATTCCAAAGTACAACATATGTTTATATTCTCAGAGTAACGGTATTCTCCCTGATTGTTTAATATTTAAAATAATATAATTTTGTTATGAAATAAACTGTTTCCTTAATATATACTGTGTATTATAACTGGAGAAATGGAATACTGTATGTTTTTATGCTCTAAAGAGATATTTGCAAGAAACAAGCCAGCCTAATTTCACTTAAACAATTTTCACTGATTATAAGTGCTAGCATAAGGTATTCATTGAACAAAAACTACAATTGGATAAATACATCTTTATGATAACACTGTGCTATATTTGTGCACATAGCTATCAATACTTGCCCTACCATCTGATAATTGTCTAGGTAAGAAGGAGATGTAAACATATATAGCACATATTAAGTTCACTTAGTAAAACTCCCCCTTTTTTTTTGGTATGATTGAAAATATGATAGGAAGAAAGTTATCCAATTAGCAATGAATATGATAACTATATAACATTCTGTAATTTAAAAGATGCTACCATACTAAAAGTGCACCAGAATGCAGAAGCCTGGTAGTTTTGGGAAAAGGCAGTAACTTAACATTTCATGAGGTTTTAAAATCTAAGCAATTTTAAATAATAAATTTGGGGGTATGTTTAATTCAGAAGAGTTAAAATAATTCATAATAATTACAAAGCAATGAGATTTCTATAGCAATAAATGAAAACTATTTATACCAGTAATGTCCGTCTAAGTTCACCTTAGGACTAATGGTTATGTACAGTATCCAGTGCAGTGCTCTTGGAAAGTCAGTAGGCGAAGAAATATAAAGTGTGACGAAAGCTGAAGCGCAGAAGTATTGATGCTTTTGAACTTGATGTAAAGAGTTGGAGAATGACTGATGGAGAGGATATTAGGAAATTACTTTAAGCAAGGAAATTGGAAAACGAGTCCATCCTAAATAATCATCCTGGGGGGTTGGTTCATTTTCCGCTCACATGATGATGAACAGCTTAGATAATCTCACCCTAAGGATTTCATGTTGAATATTACTTTTTTTGTAATGCCATGCGACTGATGCGAGAGCAGAAATAGGGCATTCTCACTCATGTGGTTTTCCAAACCACTGCAATAATCTAGGGATAGCGCACTTAGCTGGATGGTGTGGCTTTATTAGTGAGGAGCAGGTGGAACGACTAGGGAATGGATGAGAAAAAGGTTGATGGCAATCTAACTGAACCGTAAGCTTGGCGGCGGAGGGTTTCGGCCGAGACTAGAGCCCCGCCCCTGAGGATGGATAGACCTCGGAGCCGGCCGCTCTAGGCAGAGCAACCGCTCTCAATGAGGAGGTCGTACGGTTGTGTTGTCATCTGCGGAGCGACGGCCGGACACTGCTGCGACTGCCCCGGCGGGAACTGAGGTTTCGGTTTTAACCCTGACTGGAGTTAAGATGACGGCAAAAATTACACCCGATAATAGAATCAATACCACAGATGAGCTGTTTTGCAATAACCCTGTCTCAGCGCATGGTTACACTAGCATCAGGTCTGTGACCCTCTCCAGCTAGTCCATAGGCGGAGGATAAGTAGCTAAACCCACCTCGTCTCCCCGCGAGGCAATTAAAACACTAGCCGCACCTTCTGCTCGTCCTCTCAGAGTGTAGCATCCGTATGGTGGGAGCGTCCTCAATGAAGTTCAATCTACATCAGATTGTTCTGGGAGCCCAAACACGCAGTTCGCCCCCCGCGTATAGGCGAGTGGTGGTTATATCTGCGGATCTGACAGCAAATACCGGATCATGGCCAGGGCCACCTCCATCCATCAAGTCCTCTGTAAGCTTGGCTCCATTAATCTGAGGATTCCCCTTCCTTCAAAGAGTGTATGCAGGTTTCCCCAAACTCAGTCAACGTTCAACATCGGAGTACACTCGTGTCTCCAGGTCCTCCCCCTGTTGTATTTTAGCAGGCGTCCTTTCGTGGCGGTATGTCCATACATGAATAGACGGCCTCAGCTAGTGAATACAACTGGTTACTTTCCCTGTTTCAGGAGCTGCATCCCGCATAAGGATTACACCGTCCCTTTATGACGATTACTGATGTTTGTATATTTAAATGCAATACGGTTCTAAGTCCCAATGTACCACCCACAGAACCATATCTTGCCGTCCGCCAAACATTCACAGAACGTGATATACATCTCACCTGGACCAGGGCACTGAATCAAAAGGCTCCCTTGTGCTTGATTGTGCGTTTAATGTGTGTTGTCTTGTGGAGGAGAGAGGGGAGAGAGGTATAGGACAAACACAACACACTAATAAAATACAAAAACTGTACAAGCAATAATACTTGTACGCCTCCATTCGATGAGCTAAAGACGTCAAATCAGACCTTAGTGTTACGCTGCTAAAATGTATTACTATTTAACCGCAATAAATCGTCACCAATATACATCATACACTCCCTAATAACAGGGGAGCCTAAATGCTGCATTAGAGGGGGATAAACAAAAAAAACGCCTTTATGTAAGCCAACGATAACAAAAATATTCTCAACCAACCCTAGCCATAGTGAAACAAACAGATCTTATAGAGATCTTTATGGTAGATCAAAATCTCCCCACAAAGATTTTAGAGTCGCCAAAATAAACCTAATCCCTCATTAACTTATTGTCTATACAGTTGTCCTTATAGCATAGATTCGCTATAAATACTAATAGAGAAAGTGAACACCTCCATGCCTGTCTCTTAGAAAAGATGTAAAGGGCTGTATAGCTATGCAAAAGTTATGGGGGAAAGGAGAACAAACTGCATAACATTCGTAACCAGACTAATAACCCTGGTGGCCCTAGTGGTGAATTGAACCTGTCTCGCCAGTGAAAAAACATTATAGACCAGGCTTGATCCCTCGGGTTGGGATAAATCCCATGGAGTGAGGTGCAATGACAACCCACTCCAGTATTCCGTTACCTGGAGAAACTCCCATGGACAGAGAAACCAAGGAGGGATACAAGTCCATAGGGTCGCTAGAAGAGTCATCTTTCATGACTGAAGCCGACTTAGGGCACACACACACACACAGACAATAAAAGCTTTAAATAAAGACATGTTGGCACAAAAACAGATCAAAATTATGAACCCTTCTCTTACAGAATGAGCTTAAAAGGCCCTAAGAAAATTATATAAGTCATGAAAAACAACATATCATCAATTACAAAAATTCATAAATAAGGGTGAACAGAACCTATGAGAAAATTAGGTATGTAAATGACAAATCGTGTCAGAAAAATGAAGCCTAGATAACAAGCCAAAAAGCAAATAACCGCAGAAGAAAAAAGAAAAAGGTGTGGAAAAAAAAGAAAATTTTAAAAGATAAAAAGATTCAAGTGAAAGGTAATGATAAATAATAGTCAAAGAACACAAATAATAGGCATTCTTTAAAAACAGGAAATCAAAGCAAAAATAATTAGAAAAAATACTAATACTATAATTAGAACTTGCCTGAAGTTTAGAAAACAAATTGGAACCATGTGAGAGAATATACCATGTACCCAAGAATATTGACACAGATGGCCAACATCAAGAACTGTTCTAGTATGTTTCTAGTAAAATTCATGGGACTTTAAAGAAAAAGAGAGAAAAAAGCTTTGTCACCTAGAAAAAGAAACATATGACTTTTTAAGGGAAAAGAAATTAGGTTCCCATCACAATTTTTCACAGTAGTGCTTTATGGAGTAACATAAGGATACTATACTCACTTTTAAGTATAAGCTGATGAAGTATATAGTTCATCAGGAACTCTATCGGATCTAGTCCCTTAAATTTATTTCGCATTTCCACTGTATAATCTAAGGGATTTGATTTAGGTCATACCTGAATCGTCTAGTGGTTTTCCCTACTTTTCTTATTTAAGTCTGAATTTGGCAAATAAGGGGTTCATGATCTGAGCCACAGTCAGCTCCCGCTCTTGTTTTTTGCTGGACTGTATAGAGCTTCTCATCTTTGGCTGCAAGAATATAATCAATCTGATTTCAGTGTTGACCATCTGGTGATGTCCCATGTGTAGAGTCATGTCTTGTGTTGTTGGAAGAGGGTGTTTGCTATAACCAGTGCGTTCTCTTGGCAAAAACTGTATGAGCATTGCCCTGATTTAATAACCAGTGCGTTCTCATTGGCAAAACTCTATGAGCATTTGCCAACTGCTTCATTCTGTACTCCAAGGCCAAATTTTTTGCTATCACTCCAGGTGTTTCTTGACTTCCTACTTTTTGCATTCCAGCCCCTCTATAATGAAAAGGATATCCTTTTTTAGGAGTTAGTTGTGTAAAAGGCCTTGTAAGTCTTCGTAGAACCCTTCAACTTCAGCTTCTTCAGCATTACTGGTTGGGGCATAGACTTGGATTACTGTGGATGTTGAATGGTTTTGCCTTGGAAACGAACAGAGAATCATTCTGTCGTTTTTGAGATTGCATCTAAGTACTGCATTTTGAACTCTTTTGTCTGACTATGATGGCTACTCCATTTCTTCTAAGGGATTCTTGCCCACAGTAATAGATATGATGGTGATATGAGTTAAAGTCACCCATTCCAGTCCCATTTTAGTTCTCTGATTCCTAAAATGTCGACATTCACTCTTTGCCATCTCCTGTTTGACCACTTCTCCAATTTGCCTTGATTCATGGACCTAACATTCCAGGTTCCTATGCAAATATTTGCTCTTTACCGCATCAGACCTTGCTTCCATCACCAGTCACATCCACAAATGGGTTGCTGTTTTTGTGCTTTGGCTTCTGCCTCTTCATTCTTTTTGGAGTTATTTCTCCAATGATCTCCAGTAGCATATTGGGCACCCTACCGACCTGGGGAGTTCATCTTTCAATGTCCTATCTTTTTTGCTTTTCCATACTGTTCCTGGGGTTCTCAAGGCAAGAATACTGAAGTGGTCTGCCATTTCTTTTCAGTGGACCACATTTTGTCAGAACTCTCCACCATGACCGTCTGTCTTGGTGTGCCCTACATGGCAAAGCTCATAGTTTTCATTGAGTTAGACAAGGCTGTGGTGCCATGTGATGGGATTGGTTATGTTTTCTATGATTGTGTTTTCTGTCTGTCTGCCCTCTGATGCCCATCACTCTGCACCTACTGTCTTACTGGGGTTTCTCTCTGACCCTGGACACGGGGTATCTCCTCATACGGCCCCCGCTCCTGACCTTGGACGTAGGGTATCTCATCTCAACTGCTCTCACCACCTCAAGCGCCCGTGAGGCTGCCGCCCACTACTCTACCACTGCGTACTATGGATGGAGGTTAGTGACACTGTACAGGAGACAGGGATCAAGAACATCTCCAAGAAAAAGAAATGCAAAAAAGAATAATGGCTCTCTGTCAGGCCTTGCAAATAGCTCGTGAAAAGAAGAGAAGTGAAAAGCAAAGGAGAAAAATGAAAAGATATACCCAACTGAATGCAGAGTTTCAAAGAATAGCAAGGGAGGGATAAGAAAGCCTTCCTCAATGATCAGTGCAAAGAAAGTAGAAGAAAACAATAGAATGGGAAAGACTAGAGATCTCTTCAAGAAAATTAGAGATACCAAGGGAATATTTTATGCAAAGATGGGCTCAATAAAGGGACAGAAATGGTTTGGACCTAACAAAGCAGAAGATATTAAGAAGAGGTGGCAAGAATACACAGAAGAACTGTACAAAAAAGATCTTCACGACCCAGATGATCACAATGGTGTGATCACTCACCTAGAGCCAGACATCCTGGAATGTGAAGTCAAGTGGGCCTTAGAAAGCATCACTAGGAACAAAGCTAGTGGAGGTGATGGAAATTCCAGTTGAGCTATTTCAAATCATCAAAGATGAAGCTCTGAAAGTAGTGCACTCAATATGCCAGCAAATTTGGAAAAAACTCAGCAAGTGGCCACAGGACTGGAAAAGGTCAGTATTTTCATTCTAATCCCAAAGAAAGCAATGCCAAAGAATGTTCAAAACTACTGCACAATTGCACTCATCTCACACGCTAGTAAAAGTAATGCTCAAAATTCTGCAAGCCAGGCTTCAGCAATACGTGAACTGTGAACTTCCAGGTGTTCAAGCTGGCTTTAGAAAAGGGCAGAGGAACCAGAGATCAAATTAGCCCACATCCTCTGGATCATCGAAAAACCAAGAGAGTTCCAGAAAAATATCTGTTTCTGCTTTATTGACTATGCCAAAGCACCATTGACTGTGTGGATCACAACAAACTGTGGAAATTTCTGAAAGAGATGGGAATAACAAACCACCTGACCTGCCTCTTGAGAAACCTGTATGCAGGTCAGGAAGCAACAGTTAGAACTGGACATGGAACTATAGACTGGTTCCAAATAGGACAAGGAGTACATCAAGGCTGTATACTGTCACCCTGCTTATTTAACTTATATGCAGAGTACATCATGAGAAACACTGGGTGGATGAAGCACAGCTGGAATCAAGATTGCCGGGAGAAATATCAATAACCTCAGATATGTAGATGACCCACACCCTTCTGCCCTTGAATGGCAGAAGAAAGAAGAAGAAAAACTAAAGAGCCTCTTGTATGAAAGTGAAAGAGGAGAGTGAAAAAGTTTGGCTTAAAGCTCAACATTGAGAAAACTAAGATCATGGCTTCTCGTCCCATCACTTCATGGGAAATAGATGGGGAAAACTGAGTGGAGACAGTTTTGACTTTTATTTTGGGGGGCTCCAAAATCACTGCAGATGGTGATTTGCAGCCTTGAAATTAAAGAGATGCTTACTCCTTGGAAGGAAGGCTATGACCAACCTATGATCAGCATATTTAAAATCAAGAGACATTACTTTGCCTACAAGGTCCATCTAGTCAAGGCTATGGTTATTCCAGTAGTCATGTATGGATATGACAAGTTGGACTGACTAAAGAAAACTGTGCACTGAAGAACTGATGCTTTTGAAAGTGTGGTGTTGGAAAAGACTGTTGAGAGTCCCTTGGACAGCAAGGGAGATCCAACCAATCCATCCTAAAGGAGATCAGTCCTGAGGTTTCATTGGAAAGACTGATGTTGAAGCTGAAAACCCTTAGTACTTTGGCCACCTGATTGCAAAAGAACTGACTCATTGGAAAGGACCCCAATACTGGGAAAGATTGATAGGTGGGAGAAGAAGGGGGCGACAGAGGATGAGATGGTTGGATGGCATCACCACTCAATGGACATGAGTTTGAGTAAACTCCGGGGGAGTTGGTGAATGGACAGGGAGGCCTGGCATGCTGCAGTCCATGGAGTCACAAAGAGTCGGACACGACTGAGCGACTGAACTGAACCGATCAAATATAGGAGAAGTTTTGGAATATTGTTCCTTTGAGCACTTTCTTGAGGAATCTGCTGGAGAATGAGCTTCAGACAATCAAAAGGACATGGGGAAATATCAAAATGAAGACCAGTGGTGGACACTGAATTGATTACCTGTAGAACAGAAACAAAATAAGATTGAAGAGGGAGAACGTTTAGTATAAAATGGCTGTGCTCTGACAGTGATTAGTTAGTGTGACTATAAAATAAAATGGGGATAAGGTGAGAATGGGAAAAACTTATGCAGAATATTACCGTTAATCATATTGGTAGTAATATTGTTTTTCTGAAACTCATATATGTATGATATGATAAATGCCTAACTACAGGGTATTTCAATTCTGTCATCCTTTTGTAACCAAGATTCATGATATGTAAGAACAGAGTTACAGATGTAATAGAGACATGTTAAGTGATAGCTTTATAGTTTTAGAATTTGATTGAAAGCATCAATATAAACTTACGAAACACACGCACACATGCATAAATTCCTAGCTCTGTCTCTATTCACAGAAGTGGTTTAGAAAACAATGACCAATCTAGTAGCAGTTTCATTCTTAGTGCCTAACTATGGTTTTTAAATATATCATTACTTGCCAAAAGAAATCAGGGTTTTCTTGGAGAAATGACTAATTGATGAGGTCAGTGTGAGAAAGTATTCCAGATGAGGCCTGAATGGCAAAGCAGAGGCAAAGTATAGCAGAGCAAAACATCATCCACTGGAGAAGGGAATGGCAAACCATTTTAGATTTCTTGCCTTTAGTACCAAATATGAACAGTATGAAAAGGCAAAAAGATATGACACTGAAAGGTGAATCACACCAGCTCAGTAGGTGCCCAGTTTGCTACTGGAGAACAGTGGAGAAATAACTCCAGAAAGAATGAAGAGATGGAGCCAAAAAGAAAAACTACGCCCAGTTGTGGATGTGGACTGGCGATGGGAGAAAGTCCAATACTGTAAAGAACAATATTGTATAGAAACCTGGAATGTTTTTAGGTCCATGAATCAAGGTAAAATTGGAAGTGGTCAAACAGGAGATGGCAAGAGGTGAACGTCAACATTTTAGGAATCAGGGAACTAAAATGGACTGGAATGATGCGAATTTAATTCAGATGACCGTTATAAAATCTACTACCATGGGGCAAGAATCCCTTAGAAGAAATGGAATAGCCCTCATAGTCAATAAAAAGAGTCCAAAATGGCAGTATTTGGGTTCAGTCTCAAAAATGACACAATGATCTTTGTTCGTTTCCAAGGCAAGCCCGATTTAATATCACAGTAATCCAACTCTGTGCCCCAGCAACTAATGCAGAAGAAGCTGAAGTTGAACAGTTCTATGAAGACTTAAAACTTAACACTCAAAAAAAGAATGTCCTTTTCATCATAGAGTGCTAGAATGCAAAAGTAGGAAGTCAAGAGATACCTTGACTTGATAGAGTAACAGGCAATTTTTGGAGCATCTACAAAATTGAGTAATAAATGAAGCATGGCAAAGGCTAACAGAGTTTGCGAAGAGAACGCTCATCATAGCATAGGCAAACACCCTCTTCCAACAACAACATAGAGAACGACCCTCTACACATGGACATCACCAGATGGTCCAATACCGAAATCAGGTTAATTATATTCGCCTTTTGCAGCCAAAGATGTGAAGAAGCTCTGTACAGTCAGCAAAAAACAAGACCGGGAGCTGACTGTGGCTCAGATCTCCGCTTATTGCCAAATTCAGACTTAAATTGAAAGAAGAAAGATGTAAGTTAGGGAAAACCACTAGACCATTCAAAGTAATGACCTAAATATCAAATCCTCTTACAGTGGAGAATGGAGAGTGACAAATAGAAATATTCACGGGAATTAGATCTGATAGACAGAGATGCCTGAAGAAACTATGGATCAGAGGTTTTTGTGACATTGTACAGGAGACAGGGATCAAGACCATCCCCAAGAAAAAAGAAATGCAAAAAGGGCAAAAATGGTTGTTCTGAAGGAGGCCCCTACAAATAGCTGTGAAAAAGAAGAGATGAAAGAAGGCAAAGAAGAAAAGGAAGGATATACCCAATCTGAAAATGCAGAGTTCCAAATGAATAGCAAGCAAGGAGAGATATAAGAAAAGCTTTCCCTAAGTGATCAATACAAAGAAAAATAGAGGAAAAACAATAGAAAATGGGAAAGACTAGATATCTCTTCAAGAAAACTAGAGATACCAAGGGAACATTTCACATGCAAAGATGGGTACATAAAGGACAGAAATGGTATGGACCTAACAAAAGCAAAAGATTATTAAGAAAGAATGGGTGGCAAGAAATACACAGAAGAACTATACAAAAAAATTATTTTCATGACCTGAAATAACCACGATGGTGATGATCACTCACCTAGAGCCAGACATCCTTGAATTAACGAAGGCAAGGGTGCTTTAGGAAAGCAATCAACCACGAAGAAAGCTAGTTGGAGTGTTTTTGAGAAATAAACAAAATTGACAAGCCATTAGCCAGAACTCATCAAAACAAAGGAGAAGAATCAGATCAACAAAATTAAAATGAAAATGGAGAGATCACAACAGACTACACAGAGAATACAAAGGGATCATAAGCGACTACTACCAACAGCATATGCAATAAAATGGACAACTTGGAAGAAATGGGACAAATTCTTAGAAAAGTATAACTTTCCAAAATTGAACCCGAAGAATAGAAGATCTTAACAGACCCATCACAAGCACGGAAATCAAAACTGTAATCAGAAATCTTCCAGCAAACAAAAGCCCAGGACCAGACGGCTTCACAGCGGAATTCTACCAAAAATTTAGAGAAGAGCTAACACCTATCCTACTCAAACTCTTCCAGAGAATTGCAGAAGATGGTAAACTTCCAAACTCATTCTATGAGGCCACCATCACCCTAATTCCAAAACCAGACAAAGATGTCACAAAAAAAGAAAACTACAGGCCAATATCACTGATGAACATAGATGCAAAAATCCTTAATAAAATTTCTAGCAAACAGAATCCAACATCATATTAAAAAGATCATACATCATGACCAAGTGGGCTTTATCCCAGGAATGCAAAGGTTTCTTTAACATCCGCAAATCAATCAATGTAATTCACCACATTAACAAATTGAAAGATAAGAACAATATGATTATCTCAATAGATGCAGAAAAAGCCTTTGACAAAATTCAACATCCATTTATGATAAAAACTCTCCAGAAAGCAGGAATAGAAGGAACATACCTCAACATAATAAAAGCTATATATGACAAACCCACAGCAAACATTATCCTCAATGGTGAAAAACTGAAAGCATTTCCCCTAAAGTCAGGAACAAGGCAAGGATGCCCACTTTCACCACTACTATTCAACATAGTTTTGGAAGTTTTGGCCACAGCAATCAGAGCGGAAAAAGAAATAAAAGGAATACAGATAGGAAAAGAAGAAGTAAAACTCTCACTGTTTGCAGATGACATGATCCTCTACATAGAAAACCCTAAAGATTCTACCAGAAAACTACTAGAGCTAATCAATGAATATAGTAAAGTTGCAGGATACAAAATTAACACACAGAAATCCCTTGCATTCCTATACACCAATAATGAGAAAACAGAAAGAGAAATTAAGGAAACAATACCATTCACCATTGCAACACAAAAAGAATAAAATACTTAGGAATATTTCTACCTAAAGAAACAAAAGACTTATATATAGAAAACTATAAAACACTGATGAAAGAAATCAAAGAGGACACAAACAGATGGAGAAATATACCGTGTTCATGGATTGGAAGAATTAATATAGTGAAAATGAGTATACTACCCAAAGCAATCTATAGATTCAATGCAATCCCTATCAAGCTACCAATGGTATTTTTCACAGAACTAGAACAAATCATTTCACAATTTGTATGGAAGTATAAGAAACCTCGAATAGCCAAAGCAATCTTGAGAAAGAAGAATGGAACTGGAGGAATCAACCTGCCTGACTTCAAGCTCTACTACAAAGCCACAGTCATCAAGACAGTGTGGTACTGGCACAAGGATAGAAATATAGATCAATGGAACAAAATAGAAAGCCCAGAGATAAACCCACGCACCTATGGGCACCTTATCTTCGACAAAGGAGGCAAGAGTATACAATGGAGAAAAGACAATCTCTTTAACAAGTGGTGCTGGGAAAACTGGTCAACCACTTGTAAAAGAATGAAACTAGAACACTTCCTAACACCATACACAAAAATAAACTCAAAATGGATTAAAGATCTAAATGTAAGACCAGAAACTATAAAACTCCTAGAGGAAAATATAGGCAAAACACTCTCCGACATAAATCACAGCAGGATCCTCCATGACCCACCCCCCAGAATATTGGAAATAAAAGCAAAAATAAACAAATGGGACCTAATTAAAATTAAAAGCTTTTGCACAACAAAGGAAACTAGGAGCAAGGTGAAAAGACAGCCTTCAGAATGGGAGAAAATAATAGCAAACGAAGCAACAGACAAACAATTAATCTCAAAAATATACAAGCAACTCCTGCAGCTGAATTCCAGAAAAATAAACGACCCAATCAAAAAATGGGCCAAAGAACTAAACAGACATTTCTCCAAAGAAGACATACAGATGGCTAACAAACACATGAAAAGATGCTCAACATCACTCATTATTAGAGAAATGCAAATCAAAACCACAATGAGGTACCATTACACACCAGTCAGAATGGCTGCTATCCCAAAAGTCTACAAGCAATAAATGCTGGAGAGGGTGTGGAGAAAAGGGAACCCTCTTACACTGTTGGTGGGAATGCAAACTAGTACAGCCACTATGGAGAACAGTGTGGAGATTCCTTAAAAAACTGGGAATAGAACTGCCATATGACCCAGCAATCCCACTGCTAGGCATACACACCGAGGAAACCAGAATTGAAAGAGACGCGTGTACCCCAATGTTCATCGCAGCACTGTTTACAATAGCCAGGACATGGAAGCAACCTAGATGTCCATCGGCAGACGAATGGATAAGGAAGCTGTGGTACATATACACAATGGAATATTACTCAGCCATTAAAAAAAAATACATTTGAATCGGTTCTATTGAGATGGATGAAACTGGAGCCCATTATACAGAGTGAAGTGAGCCAGAAAGAAAAGCACCAATACAGTATACTAATGCATGTATATGGAATTTGAAAGATGGTAATGGTAACCCTATATGCGAGACAGAATAAGAGACACAGATGCATAGAACAGTCCTGTGGACCTCTGAGGGAGAAGGTGAGGTAGGGACGTTCTGGGTCAATAACATTGAAACATGTAGATTTTCATATGTGAACAGAACACCATTCCATGTTCTATGCATGGCGGATGCTCAGGGATGGAGCGTTGGGGTGACCAGAGTGTATGGAAAGGGGAGAGGTGGGAGGATGGTTCGGAGGGGGAGCACATGTGAACCCATGCTGAATCATGTCATGTATGGCGAAAACTAACTAACAAAAAATATTGTAAAATAATTAAGCCCCCAACTAAAACTAGTAATAATGTAAAAGAAAAAATTAATTAAATAAGCAGTAATAAGGTAAATAAACAAGATAAAGTAGTGGACAATTAAATTGTAGTGCATTTTACTTAGCTTCTCATCCTAATTCTCCCTAACCTCTTTTCGATGATACTTAGTTTAATGTTGTACCCAGACACCTCTGTACAAGAGTACTGGTTATTCAGCCAGTTTTTTTTTTTTTTGGAACAAGTTAATTTTTTTTACCCATGCCCAGGACATTATGGGTGCCTAGTTGTCCGTTACAAGGTAGAAACCCCAATTATGCCCTCAATGAATCAACAATCGTTTTCCACTGAGTGAGCCTATAGGAATCCCATTTCCTCATTTTTAAATGGAAGATAACGGGGAAACTATATTCAGATCCTGTAACTTGCGTTTTTGTTTTTTTTTTTTGGCGGATCACTCTCTGTGGTTCAAATTGTCCCCCAACTGTATTGGATACAATTGCCTATGCTACGAGAGTTCCATAAAAACATTTAGTTCCCGACTTTACTAACCTACATGAAGAATGCCCAAGAATACGTTTTAAAAGCAATATACTGAACATTCATTATCAAGAAATGCTGATACCCTGAATTGCTTGCAGCAATTCTCACGTGGTAACCTATGCAGACTACCTTTCCCTACAAATCAGCGGCTCTCCATACTCCGGGCCTGCCGCCTGCTTAACCTGGCTCCTCCTTTCCGTGAAAGGAGTTTTTGCCTGACTGTAGTATGTCACCCAGCTTAATTTAACGTGTTTTATATTTTTAATTTATTTTTAAATTAATTTTATATTCAGATACATCATGGGGAATCGTGTTTGCGTGGTGTCAAGTCGCCCTTCCACTGTCGGCACCTTTGTGATGCTCCAAATATGATTGAAGAATGATGCGGCGTGCTTGACATTCTCCTGAGGTCGCCATAAGGCTGAGAAGGGAAGAGTTACCCTGTTACCACTTCTTCGATTGAATCGATCTAATGAGAGTGCTCGTGTCTGGGCTTCACATTGTATTATTCTTGCTACCTTGGGTTGAAGGCATGAAATCTTCTTCCTTCTTGTATGCAAATACTCAGATGTGTGAAAGAAAGGCCCACGCAGTGTCGGGCTTTTGGGGCACTGCCCGTCCGACTTACTTGCAAGGTATGCTATTGTCGTTGCGGCCGCTTAGAGCAGAAGTCAACCTTAGATATGATTGAAGTAAAGCTGTACCAACGTATAGGTCCATATTAAGTTCAGAGCTGGTAGTTAGTCGACGACCTGCTGGGATTAAATCAAGCCCTATTCCGTGACCCATGTGAATATCTAAGTCCTTTTTGGAATGTGAAAGGTCACGTAACTCATGCTTGAAGAACGCCTACGCTCGGTTTTTTGATAATGGTAGTGGGGCCATTCCGGTAGTGGGGGGGGGGGGGGGGGGGGGGTCCCTCCCATGCCCTCCAGATTAAGTCCCCGTTCATTACTTTCGATGCTTTCAAACTGTTCATAGAAGACGTCGTCAGAGTCCCTTGCTAATGGAATGAGATAAATGTTGTCAATCGTTAGGAAATCGGGTGGGTCTCGGTCACCTCTAAAGTTTTGTTGGGTGTTTTTCCTTGGATGTCTTTTTTTTTTGTCGTTTATGTGATGCGCCTGGGCGTGACTGCGGATGGTCTGCGTCTCTATGCTGCTAGGGTTGTTGAAGGCGCTTTGCATGCTCATTCTTGCTTGAAATGATTTGGATGACAGCACCGACTCAATGGGCAATAAGTTCATGCAAGCTCACTGAGTTTGCAGAGTGGGACAGGGAAACCTGGAGTGCTGCAGTCCATGGGTTGCAAAGAGTCGGACATGACGAGAGACTGGAGCTGGTGAACCGAATAATATACTGCCTTTAAGTTTGTAGGATATATGTGGAACAACAGGAAGGAAATATGGCAACTGGTGTAAAGGTAACAAACCAACATCATATGTGGGACATTTTATGGCAATAAAGAGTTTGTACGTATAAGTTTGAAAAGGCAGTCCTGTGATCATATTTTGCTTTAGAAAAAATGACTAAACTGTGGTGTGTAAAACTAGAAATCAGGTACTACAGAAGCCGAAAACTGAAGGTTTGAAAGTAAGGTGGGAAATGCTGGAATGGAGGAAAAGGATGGGGTTGCCTGAAGACAATGGGAAATGGTTAGGAAGGTGATATTCTAAGAACATTTTGCAGATGTTAAAATCAAAAAATTTTTTATGTCTAATTAGATATAGATAGAAAGGATAGGGGAAAGTATAATCTTACCTTTCTAACTTGCAGATGTAAGAACTCAGTATTATGTCTTTAGTAAAGAGCAGGATTCTTTTTGTTTGATCATTGTTTCTTCACCACATGTGGCCGATAATTATAATTCTGAAACTCTATCCCATACTAATCTGAAACTAAATTTGAATTAAAATTCTTTTTTCTAAAAGGAAAATAATGGTGTTGTTTCAGTAGGTTATAAAGGTGCTCATTATATAAAAGTTCCATATAATGCAGAAAAATGTGAAAGGTATCATATAATCTCAGTCAGTCAGTGAAAGTCGCTCATTTGTGTTGTACTCTTTGCGACTCCCGTGGTCCTGTGGCCTGCCAGGCTTCTCTGTCCCATGCGGAATGGCTCTTGCCAGAATACTGGATGGATAGCCGATGCCTCTCAAAGAGGTGGAATCCAGGACCAACCCAGGTGATCAAACCCAGGTCTCCCGAATTGGCAGGCTGAGTTTTTTACAGTCCTGGGCCACCAGAAATGACCAGTATATAGTCTATAGGAAAGAAAGGGGGGGAAGAACAAATGAGGATTCACGCAACCATAATTAACCGCACACAATAGCATTTCGAGCTTCTGTATCCTTCTAACTTTTCTGTGCAGAATACACTTGTACATAAGTTAGTTTCAAAACATGGAGAATAATTTACCTGCTGACCATAAATATTATGTACATTGTGTGGAGTGCATGCTTAGTTGTGTTTCCTGACTCTAATGAAACCCCATTGGACTGTAGCCCAGCAGGCATCCTCTAGTCCATTGGGATTCTCCACCACCAAATACTGGAGATGGGTTGCCATGCCTTCCTCCATGGGGTGTTCCCAACCCAGGATCGAAACCCACATCTCTATAATCCCCTCATTGGCAAGGCAGGATTCTTCAAGCTACTTTACTGCGCCAACCTGGTAATCATTTTGGTATCATTATCCCAGTGCCAAATATTAATAATAATATCATAATTTTGTAATTGCCTTTGTAATACTCGATTGTGTTAATGTACCACGTATCTGTTTTCTTATTATTAGCGGGATTGTTTTTGCATTTTTTATCTTTCCTGACACATACTTGCTGTGAATAATTTACTTAATTTGATAGACTTTGTCCACATTTCATCATTTCTGCGCATTATTCTCAGAATAAAATTTCTAATAATTATAAATCCTTGGTCAAAGATTGCACATCTTCACCGATTTTGATATATGTTTTTCATCATTCGTTATACCAGTTCAATATTACCATCCCATGACGTTTTGTGTGTAAATGCCACCTCATCCTTTATGAGCCAACTCCACTGATTCTTCCTCGTAAATGTAAAATGGGAATCTAAATATCTTTTAAGATTTTTTATTCCACCCCTTAGTGAGAGAATGTATATTGTTTATCCCAATGTTTGACACCTAATAAGTACTTAATAAATGCCAGCTCTTGCTTTTTAATAACATGAAATATGCATTTCTCCAAAACCTTATCTACACTGCTTAACATCAGTCTTTTGCTAACCTGATGGTAAAAATGATGTATCATCATTAATTAGTGAAATTGGGTAATGTTTGAAACATTTTTTCTCATATGAATTTAGCACTTTATTTTTCACTTCCTTTTTGAATTGCTTTTGCATTTTCCATGCTTTTTAGTATATAATGTATTCTTCTTACTTAATATTTTAGGGTTTTTAAAGATAAATTAGAAATATTGACTTTAGAAAAAAATTAAATTTGACTTTTCCCTAATTTGCAAACATCTTCCCTGCCATTTTGTCATTTTCACTTGAGTTTTGATTATGAACACTTACTAGCTAATCCTACAAGATTTTAAAAAATACATTTTCAGGTAGCAACATCATCGATTGTTATAGAGTTACTGATTTCTGACTTTTCCCCACCTTAAAACTACCATTAGTAGTTTGTATATAGAATTTTCTGATTACATTCTCACATTAAAATGTCTAATCCTTCTGACAAATATATTTTGTTATAAGTTGAATTACAGTTTTGTTTCCAAATAGTTAGCTAGGTGCCCCATCCCTTTTTCACTAATTTGGAATGTCTCTTATGTACTACATTCCTTTGGTCCCCGATTGGACCTACAAGCTAAACTATTTGGTTTCAATTAAACTGTTTTATTAATTTAAAATATCATATAGGGGCAGGTTTTCCTTCATTATTCTCCCTTTAATATATGCATCCCTGCATGATTCTATTTCCTAAGGAAACTTTGTAATCATTTTATAAAGAGACCTCCACCCCCTCAAAAAAATAATCACATTGAGATTTTTATATTAGAGGATTCAATAGATTTCTTGAAACAAACAATAAATCTTTCTTTTTTTTTTTAAGATTTATTTGTCACTTTTATGGCTGTGTTTGGGTCTTTGTTGCTGTGGGTATTGCGGCCTTCTCCAGTTGGAGTGAGGGGGGGACTACTCTCTGGTTGAAGTGCTTGGGCTTCTCACCTGCAGTGGATTTTTCTTGTTGCAAAAGCATTGAAATCTTAGGCACATGGGCTTCAGTATTTTGCATCATGTTGGACTCAATAACTGTGGAGCACAGGTTAGTTTTCCTGAGGCATGTGGGATCTCCCAGACCAGGGATTGAATGAACCTGTTTTCCCACTGCACTGTTAAGGGGATTCCTTTACCACTCCTTGACGCCCACCAGGGAAGCCCCACAACAGTAAATCTTAGAATGTACATTTAACGGGAAACCCACGAATGAGCACAATTGTCAATTCATTAAAGCCTGTTATGCAGAGCAATTTAATATCTATATAGAGATTGCTCTGTAATACTCGCAGTACAAATCATACTAAGTAAATCGGAATTTTAAAAATAGTTTCTTTGTGATGGTGTTTCATAGGATACAAATACACAAAACTTACCCCTAAAACTACACGAGTGCATGCTGTTTTCCTCAATAAATAAGAACTAATATAATGTTTCTACATAAGGTGAAGATTGAAAAGTGAAAAGATGGGAGGCTCAGTAGCGTCTGACTCTTTGTGACCCACGGACTATACAGTCCCTGAATTCTCCAGGCCAAATACTGGAGTGGGTATCCCTTTCTCCTTCTCCAGGGGAGATCTTCCCAACCCAGAGATTGAACCCAGGTCTCCCACATTGCAGGTGGATTCTTTACCAGCTGAGCTAACAGGGAATCCCCCGTTGTTACCTATGCCTATGGTAAAATCTGAATAATTGTTTCAGAGATAGTTTTCATTAAGTTTAAGAAAGCCCATTATGTTTTTATATTTGAAAATCCAAAATGCCTTTCTTTCTTTAGCATATAAGGCAGGCTCCTCTCACATTCCTTTATTTTACTAGATATTAAGGTATGCCTGCTTCAGTTTTTTGTGTTGTATATTTGTTTCAGAGTGTTCGCCTTGAAGTGAAGTGTTAGTTGCTCAGTTGTGTCCAACATTTTTTTGACCCCATAGACTATAGCCCGCCAGGCTCCTCTGTCCATGGAATTCTCCAGGCAAGAGTACTGGATTGGTTGCCATTCCCTTCTCCAAGGGATCTTCCCAATCCAGGGAAGGAAGCCAGGTCTCCTGCATTATAGGCATATTATTTACCTGAGTCTGAGCCATGAGGGAAGCCTTGCTCATAAATATTTAAATAGAGGAAAAGTAGATCAGAATCAGAATCATGAAGCCCTTTCTGTAAAAGCAGATGCCTCTTAGCCAAAATTTAGAAATTATTTAATCCATGTATGAAAAATCAGTTTTCAAAATTTCCTGAATTTCTTGGCTAAATCTAAGCTTTTAAAATTAATATAACTAAATTAGTGATTCTGTTTTCAATGAAAGCTTTCCAGGTGGTGCTAGTGGTAAAGAACCTGCCTGCCAGTGCAGGAGACATAAGAGATGCAGGTTCAATCCCTGGTTTGCAAAGATCCCCTGGAGGAAGGCATAGCAACCCACTCCAGTATTCTTCCCTGGAAAAATTCCATGGACAGAGAATCCTGGCGGCTACAGTCCATGGGGTTGCAAAGAGTTGGAAACAACTGAAGCAACTGAGTGCGTGTGCGCATGCACGCGCATACAGACACACCACACATTTCAGTGAAACCAAATATTCAATAAGGCTTTAAATCACTTGTTAAAACCTTTTAAATGACCATGCGCATATAGCCACTTGATACAAATGTGTATCATGTTACCCATTTATAGAGAAAATTGAGGCTTTTAGAAGTTAATCTTAAATGGAAGAAAGGCGACTAATATTTTGAGTACCAGATCAATCAAGTATTTTATTTGAGTATTCTCAGGTTATCATATTTTAAATAAGTAAATAATTTCCTGGCAGTAAATGTGATCAAGCTTTTGGTGCATAGTGTAACCACATAATATGTCTCTGTCTTCCTTATTCCTCCTATTTTGTTTATTTATTTGGCTGTGTTTACTGAGTTTTTATATAATCAGAATAAGCCCCTGTATCCTGCTTTTTATCAGGTGCTTAGGTATATGTGATTGATTATAATAATGGTCTTGGTCATCTTTTTGTTTTTTAGATTCCTGAATTTGATAACTTATACCTGGATATGAATGGAATTATACATCAATGTTCCCATCCTAATGATGATGATGTTCACTTCAGAATTTCAGATGATAAAATCTTCACTGATATTTTTCACTACTTGGAGGTGTTGTTCCGCATTATTAAGCCCAGAAAAGTATTCTTCATGGCTGTTGATGGTGTGGCTCCTCGAGCAAAGATGAACCAACAGCGTGGGAGGCGTTTTAGGTAAAAACATTTATGATTTATTTTAGAATGTCATTAGATTAATAAAATATAATATTTTAAAGATAATTGGCTTGCCTTAACACAGTGCATCTCCTTTTCATGTTCTTTTCTGCTTAAATCCCCTGCAGAAATGGAAGTATCTCACACTTACAATGTCACATTTTACCAAGTAAACAAATTATTTCCAAATTGACGTTGTTTATTTCTCAGGGTATATGTTGGGTTAGATAAAGTTACTCTGTTCTCTGTCACAAATTTTTCAGACTTCTTAAAACTTAGTGATTCGGAAATGGTCATAGTAAAGTTCCTATAGATTTCATCCCAGTTCTATGGA
>JAGTYA010000567.1:0-21918 GCA_024291935.2 Okapia johnstoni | reverse complement strand
CAGAGCAGGACATGGGGAAAAAAGGGCTTGTGGGAGGGTGCCTTCACGTTCCAGGGCACTGTTCGAGGGCACTGTCGAAGCCTTACCTGGGCTTTAAAGCCTAGGCACTGTGGCCTCTTTCACTGACTTTCCAGGTATCACTTCCCAGCCCCTTGTGATTTTCAGCCAGATGCAGCCTTGCAGGGTCTCTTCCTTAGAGTCAAAAAAGGTAGCCCAAGGGACTGCTTATTCAGTCTTCCCTGGTGCAAGAGGTGTTTGGCTGTGAAGACGCCAGAACAATGGCTCTGCTCCCAGGGCCTCAGTTTCCCAGTCAGAACAGACCTAGTCTCCAGAGCTCTCTGCTACCGAGCAGACATGGGGAAAAAGCGCTGTGGAGGGTGCCTTCACGTTCCAGGGCACTGACAAAGCCTTACCTGGGCTTTGGAGCCTAGGCACTGTGGCCTCTTTCACTGACTTTCCAGGTATCACTTCCCAGCCCCTTGTGATTTTCAGCCAGATGCAGCCTTGCAGGGTCTCTTCCTTAGAGTCAAAAAAAGGTAGCACAAGGGACTGCTTATTCAGTTTTCCCTGGTGCAAGAGGTGTTTGGCTGTGAAGACGCCAGAACAATGGCTCTGCTCCCAGGGCCTCAGTTTCCCAGTCAGAACAGACCTAGTCTCCAGAGCTCTCTGCTACAGAGCAGACATGGGGAAATAGCTCTGAGGAGGGTTCCTTGAGGCTCCCTGCCTTGGGGAAGCCCTACCCGGGTGCTGCGGCCTAAGCTCTGTTTCTTCTTTCACTGACTTTCCAGGTATCACTTCCCAGCCCCTTGTGATTTTCAGCCAGATGCAGCCTTGCAGGGTCTCTTCCTTAGAGTCAAAAAAGGTAGCCCAAGGGACTGCTTATTCAGTCTTCCCTGGTGCAAGAGGTGTTTGGCTGTGAAGACGCCAGAACAATGGCTCTGCTCCCAGGGCCTCAGTTTCCCATTCAGAACAGACCTAGTCTCCAGAGCTCTCTGCTACAGAGCAGACATGGGGAAATAGCTCTGAGGAGGGTTCCTTGAGGCTCCCTGCCTTGGGGAAGCCCTACCCGGTTGCTGGGACCTAGGCACTGTGGCCTCTTTCACTGACTTTCCAGGTATCACTTCCCAGCCCCTTGTGATTTTCAGCCATATGCAGCCTTGCAGGGTCTCTTCCTTAGAGTCAAAAAAGGTAGCCCAAGGGACTGCTTATTAAGTTTTCCCTGGTGCAAGTGGTGTCTGGCTTCCCAGTCAGAACAGACCTAGTCTCCAGAGCTCTCTGCTACAGAGCAGACATGGGGAAAATAGCTCTGAAGGAAGGTTTCCTTGGGGGGGAGTGCTCCTGGCCTTGGGGAAGCCCTACCCGGGTGCTGGCCCTAATCGGCACTGTGGCCTCTTTCACCTGACTTTCCAGGTATCACTTCCCAGCCCCTTGTGATTTTTTCAGCCAGATGCAGCCTTGCAGGGTCTTATTCGTTAGAGTCAAAAAAAGGTAGCCCAAGGGACTGCTTTATTGGGAGTCTTCCCAGTCTGGGTGGTGCAAGAGGTGTTTGGCTGTGTGAAGACGCCAGAACAATGGCTCTGCTCCCTACGGGCCTCAGTTACCCAGTCAGAACAGACCTAGTCTCCAGAGCTCTCTGCTACAGAGCAGGACATGGGGGAAAAAGCGCTGTGGAGGGTGCCTTCACGTTCCAGGGCACTGTCGAAAGCCTTACCTGGGCTTTGGAGGCCTAGGCACCTGTGGCTCTTTCACTGACTTTCCAGGTATCACTTCCCAGCCCCTTGTGATTTTCTCAGCCAGATGTCAGCCCTTGCAGGGGTCTCATCCTTAGAGTCAAAAAAGGTTAGCCCAAAGGACTGCTTATTCAGTCTTCCCTGGTGCAAGAGGTGTTTTTGGCTGTGAAGACGCCAGAACAATGGCTCTGCTCCCAGGGCCTCAGTTTCCCAGTCAGAACAGACCCTAGTCTCCAGAGCTCTCTGCTACGAGCAGACATGGGGAAATAGCTCTGTGGAGGGTGTCCTTGAGGTTCCCAGGCACTGGGAAGCCTCTACCTGGGGTTGCTGGAGCCTAGGCACTGTGGCCTCTTTCACTGACCTTTCCAGGTATCAACTTCCCAGCCCCTTGTGATTTTCAGCCAGATGCAGCCTTGCAGGGTCTCTTCCTTAAGAGTCAAAAAAAGGTAGCCCAAGGGACTGCTTATTCAGTCTTTCCCTGGTGCAAGAGGTGTTTGGCTGTGAAGACGCCAGCAACAATGGTGCTCTGCTCCCAGTGGCCTCTCAGTTTTCCCAGTCAGAACAGACCTAGTCCTCCAGAGCTCTCTGCTACAGAGCAGACATGGGGAAATAGCTTCTGAGGAGGGTTCCTTGACGCCTCCCTGCCTTGGGGAAAGCCCTACCCGGGTGATGCGGCGCCTCAGGCACTGTGGCCTCTTTACTCACTGACTTTCCAGGTATCACTTCCCAGCCCCCTTGTGATTTATTCAGCCAGATGCAGCCTTGCAGGGTCTCTTCCTTAGAGTCAAAAAAGGTAGCCCAAGGGGACTGCTTATTCAGTCTTCCCTGGTGCAAGAGGTGTTTGGCTGTGAAGACGCCAGAACAATGGACTCCTGCTCCCAGGGCCTCAGTTTCCCAGTCAGAAGAACAGAGCCTAGTCTCCAGAGCTCTACTTGACAGACAGAGCAGACATGGGGAAAAAGCCGGCTGAGGAGGTTGGCCTTCACGTTCCAGGGCACTGTCGAAGCCTGTACCCTGGGCTTTGGAGCCTAGGCACTGTGGCCTCTTTCCACTGACTTTCCAGGTATCACTTCCCAGCCCCTTGTGATTTTCAGCCAGATGCCAGCCTTTCAGGGTCTCTTCCTTTATGAGTCAAAAAAGGTAAGCCCAAGGGGGACTGCTTATTCAGTCTTCCCTGGTGCAAGAGGTTGTTTGGCTGATGAAGACGCCAGAACAATTGCTCTGCTTCCAGGGCCAACAGTTTCCCAGTCAGAACAGACCTAGTCTCCAGAGCTCTCTGCTACCGAGCAGACATGGGGAGAAAAAGCGCTGTGGAGGGTGCCTTCACGTTCCCAGTGCACTGACCGAAGCCTTACCTGGGCTTTGGAGCCCTAGGCACTGTGGCCTCTTTCACTGACTTTCCAGGTATCACTTTCCCACCCCTTGTGAATTTTCAGCCAGATGCAGCCTTGCAGGGTCTTCTTCCTTATAGTCAAAAAAGGTTAGCCAAGGGACTGCTTATTCAGTCTTCCCTGGTGCAAGAGGGTGTTTGGCTGTGAAGACGCCAGAACTCTGCTACAGAGCAGACATGGGGAAATAGCTCTGTGGAGGGTTCCTTGAGGCTCCCTGCCACTGGGGAAGCCCTAACCTGGTGCTTTGGCCCTAGCACTGTGGCCTCTTTCACTGACTTTCCAGGTATCACTTCCCAGCCCCTTGTGATTTTCAGCCAGATGCAGCCTTGCAGGGTCTCTTCCTTAGAGTCAAAAAAAGGTAGCCCAAGGGACTGCTTATTCAGTCTTCCCTGTGCAAGAGGTGTTTGGCTGTGAAGACGCCAGAACAATGGGCTCTGCTCCCAGGGCCTCAGTTTCCCAGTCAGAACAGACCTAGTCTCCAGAGCTCTCTGCTACAGAGCAGACATGGGGAAATAGCTCTGAGGAGGGTTCCTTGAGGCTCCCTGCCTTGGGGAAGCCCTACCCGGGTGCTGGGGCCTAGGCACTGTGGCCTCTTTCACTGACTTTCCAGGTATCACTTCCCAGCCCCTTGTGATTTTCAGCCAGATGCAGCCTTGCAGGGTCTCTTCCTTAGAGTCAAAAAAAAGGTAGCCCAAGGGACTGCTTATTCAGTCTTCCCTGGTGCAAGAGGTGTTTGGCTGTGAAGACGCCAGAACAATGGCTCTGCTCCCAGGGCCTCAGTTTCCCAGTCAGAACAGACCTAGTCTCCAGAGCTCTCTGCTACAGAGCAGACATGGGGAAAAAGCGCTGTGGGAGGGTGCCTTCACGTTCCAGGGCACTGTCGAAGCCTTACCCTGGCTTTGGAGCCTAGGCACTGTGGCCTCTTTCACTGACTTTCCAGGTATCACTTCCCAGCCCCTTGTGATTTCAGCCAGATGCAGCCTTGCAGGGTCTCTTCCTTAGAGTCAAAAAAGGTAGCCCAAGGGACTGCTTATTCAGTCTTCCCTGGTGCAAGAGGTGTTTGGCTGTGAAGACGCCAGAACAATGGCTCTGCTCCCAGGGCCTCAGTTTCCCAGTCAGAACAGACCTAGTCTCCAGAGCTCTCTGCTACAGAGCAGACATGGGGAAAAAGCGCTGTGGAGGGTTCCTTCACGTTCCCTGGGCACTGTCGAAGCCTTACCTGGGCTTTGGAGCCTAGGCACTGTGGCCTCTTTCACTGACTTTTCCAGGTATCACTTCCCAGCCCCTTGTGATTTTCAGCCAGATGCAGCCTTGCAGGGTCTCTTCCTTAGAGTCAAAAAAGGTAGCCCAAGGGACTGCTTATTCAGTCTTCCCTGGTGCAAGAGGTGTTTGGCTGTGAAGACGCCAGAACAATGGCTCTGCTCCCAGGGCCTCAGTTTCCCAGTCAGAACAGACCTAGTCTCCAGAGCTCTCTGCTACAGAGCAGACATGGGGAAAAAGCTCTGTGGAGGGTTGCCTTCACGTTCCAGGGCACTGTCGAAGCCTTACCTGGGTGCTGGAGCCTAGGCACTGTGGCCTCTTTCACTGACTTTCCAGGTATCACTTCCCAGCCCCTTGTGATTTTCAGCCAGATGCAGCCTTGCAGGGTCTCTTCCTTAGAGTCAAAAAAGGTAGCCCAAGGGACTGCTTATTCAGTCTTCCCTGGTGCAAGAGGTGTTTGGCTGTGAAGACGCCAGAACAATGGCTCTGCTCCCAGGGCCTCAGTTTCCCAGTCAGAACAGACCTAGTCTCCAGAGCTCTCTGCTACAGAGCAGACATGGGGAAAAAGCGCTGTGGAGGGTGCCTTCACGTTCCAGGGCACTGTCGAAGCCTTACCTGGGCTTTGGAGCCTAGGCACTGTGGCCTCTTTCACTGACTTTCCAGGTATCACTTCCCAGCCCCTTGTGATTTTCAGCCAGATGCAGCCTTGCAGGGTCTCTTCCTTAGAGTCAAAAAAGGTAGCCCAAGGGACTGCTTATTCAGTCTTCCCTGGTGCAAGAGGTGTTTGGCTGTGAAGACGCCAGAACAATGGCTCTGCTCCCAGGGCCTCAGTTTCCCAGTCAGAACAGACCTACCTAGTCTCCAGAGCTCTCTGCTACAGAGCAGACATGGGGAAAAAGCGCTGTGGAGGGTGCCTTCACGTTCCAGGGCACTGTCGAAGCCTTACCTGGGCTTTGGAGCCTAGGCACTGTGGCCTCTTTCACTGACTTTCCAGGTATCACTTCCCAGCCCCTTGTGATTTTCAGCCAGATGCAGCCTTGCAGGGTCTCTTCCTTAGAGTCAAAAAAGGTAGCCCAAGGGACTGCTTATTCAGTCTTCCCTGGTGCAAGAGGTGTTTGGCTGTGAAGACGCCAGAACAATGGCTCTGCTCCCAGGGCCTCAGTTTCCCAGTCAGAACAGACCTAGTCTCCAGAGCTCTCTGCTACAGAGCAGACATGGGGAAATAGCTCTGAGGAGGGTTCCTTGAGGCTCCCTGCCTTGGGAAGCCTTACCTGGGCTTTGGAGCCTAGGCACTGTGGCCTCTTTCACTGACTTTCCAGGTATCACTTCCCAGCCCTTGTGATTTTCAGCCAGATGCAGCCTTGCAGGGTCTCTTCCTTAGAGTCAAAAAAGGTAGCCCAAGGGACTGCTTATTCAGTCTTCCCTGGTGCAAGAGGTGTTTGGCTGTGAAGACGCCAGAACAATGGCTCTGCTCCCAGGGCCTCAGTTTCCCAGTCAGAACAGACCTAGTCTCCAGAGCTCTCTGCTACAGAGCAGACATGGGGAAAAAGCGCTGTGGAGGGTGCCTTCACGTTCCAGGGCACTGTCGAAGCCTTACCTGGGCTTTGGAGCCTAGGCACTGTGGCCTCTTTCACTGACTTTCCAGGTATCACTTCCCAGCCCCTTGTGATTTTCAGCCAGATGCAGCCTTGCAGGGTCTCTTCCTTAGAGTCAAAAAAGGTAGCCCAAGGGACTGCTTATTCAGTCTTCCCTGGTGCAAGAGGTGTTTGGCTGTGAAGACGCCAGAACAATGGCTCTGCTCCCAGGGCCTCAGTTTCCCAGTCAGAACAGACCTAGTCTCCAGAGCTCTCTGCTACAGAGCAGACATGGGGAAATAGCTCTGTGGAGGGTGCCTTCACGTTCCCTGCACTGTCGAAGCCTTACCTGGGCTTTGGGCCTAGGCACTGTGGCCTCTTTCACTGACTTTCCAGGTATCACTTCCCAGCCCCTTGTGATTTTCAGCCAGATGCAGCCTTGCAGGGTCTCTTCCTTAGAGTCAAAAAAGGTAGCCCAAGGGACTGCTTATTCAGTCTTCCCTGGTGCAAGAGGTGTTTGGCTGTGAAGACGCCAGAACAATGGCTCTGCTCCCAGGGCCTCAGTTTCCCAGTCAGAACAGACCTAGTCTCCAGAGCTCTCTGCTACAGAGCAGACATGGGGAAAAAGCGCTGTGGAGGGTGCCTTCACGTTCCAGGGCACTGTCGAAGCCTTACCTGGGCTTTGGAGCCTAGGCACTGTGGCCTCTTTCACTGACTTTCCAGGTATCACTTCCCAGCCCCTTGTGATTTTCAGCCAGATGCAGCCTTGCAGGGTCTCTTCCTTAGAGTCAAAAAAGGTAGCCCAAGGGACTGCTTATTCAGTCTTCCCTGGTGCAAGAGGTGTTTGGCTGTGAAGACGCCAGAACAATGGCTCTGCTCCCAGGGCCTCAGTTTCCCAGTCAGAACAGACCTAGTCTCCAGAGCTCTCTGCTACAGAGCAGACATGGGGAAATAGCTCTGAGGAGGGTTCCTTGAGGCTCCAGGCCTTGGGGAAAGCCTTACCCGGGTGCTTGGGCCTAGGCACTGTGGCCTCTTTCACTGACTTTCCAGGTATCACTTCCCAGCCCTTGTGATTTTCAGCCAGATGCAGCCTTGCAGGGTCTCTTCCTTAGAGTCAAAAAAGGTAGCCCAAGGGACTGCTTATTCAGTCTTCCCTGGTGCAAGAGGTGTTTGGCTGTGAAGACGCCAGAACAATGGCTCTGCTCCCAGGGCCTCAGTTTCCCAGTCAGAACAGACCTAGTCTCCAGAGCTCTCTGCTACAGAGCAGACATGGGGAAAAAAGCGCTGTGGAGGGTGCCTTCACGTTCCAGGCACTGTCGAAGCCTTACCTGGGCTTTGGAGCCTAGGCACTGTGGCCTCTTTCACTGACTTTCCAGGTATCACTTCCCAGCCCCTTGTGATTTTCAGCCAGATGCAGCCTTGCAGGGTCTCTTCCTTAGAGTCAAAAAAGGTAGCCCAAGGGACTGCTTATTCAGTCTTCCCTGGTGCAAGAGGTGTTTGGCTGTGAAGACGCCAGAACAATGGCTCTGCTCCCAGGGCCTCAGTTTCCCAGTCAGAACAGACCTAGTCTCCAGAGCTCTCTGCTACAGAGCAGACATGGGGAAAAAGCGCTGTGGAGGGTGCCTTCACGTTCCAGGGCACTGTCGAAGCCTTACCTGGGCTTTGGAGCCTAGGCACTGTGGCCTCTTTCACTGACTTTCCAGGTATCACTTCCCAGCCCTTGTGATTTTCAGCCAGATGCAGCCTTGCAGGGTCTCTTCCTTAGAGTCAAAAAAGGTAGCCCAAGGGACTGCTTATTCAGTCTTCCCTGGTGCAAGAGGTGTTTTTTCCCAAGTCAGACACAAAGACCTAGTCTCCAGAGCTCTCTGCTACAGAGCAGGGTCACATGGGGAAAAAACGCTCTGTGGAGGGTGCCTTCACGTTCCAGGCCACTGGCCGAAGCCTTACCTGGGGCTTTGGAGCCTAGGCACTGTGGCCTCTTTCACTGACTTTCCAGGTATCACTTCCCCAGCCCCTTGTGATTTTCAGCCACATGCAGCCTTGCAGGGTCTCTTCCTTAGAGTCAAAAAAGGTAGCCCAAGGGACTGCTTATTCAGTCCTTCCCTGGTGCAAAGAGGTGTTTGTCTGTGAAGACGCCAGAACAATGGCTCTGCTCCCAGGGCCTCAGTTTCCCAGTCAGAACAGACCTAGTCTCCAGAGCTCTCTGCTACAGAGCAGACATGGGGAAAAAGCGCTGTGGAGGGTGCCTTCACGTTCCAGGCCACTGTCGAAGCCTTACCTGGGTGCTTTGGAGCCTAGGCACTGTGGCCTCTTTCACTGACTTTCCAGGTATCACTTCCCAGCCCCTTGTGATTTTTCAGCCAGATGCAGCCTTGCAGGGTCTCTTCCTTAGAGTCAAAAAAGGTAGTCCAAGGGACTGCTTATTCAGTCTTCCCCTGGTGCAAGAGGTGTTTGGCTGTGAAGACGCCAGAACAATGGCTCTGCTCCCCAGGCCCCTCAGTTTCCCAGTCAAACAGACCTAGTCTCCAAGAGCTCCATCTGCTACAGAGCAAAGACATGGGGGAAATAGCTCTGAGGAGGGTTCCTTGAGGCTCCCCTGCCACTGTGGGAAGCCTTACCCTGGGCTTAGGAGGCCTAGGCACTGTGGCCCTCTTTCACTGACTTTCCAGGTATCACTTCCCAGCCCCTTGTGATTTTCAGCCAGATGCAGCCTTGCAGGTCTCTTCCTTAGAGTCAAAAAAGGTAGCCCAAGGGACTGCTTTATTCAGTCTTCCCCTGGTGCAAGAGGTGTTTTGGCTGTGAAGACGCCAGAAACAATGGCTCCTGCTCCCCAGGGCCTCAGTTTTCCCCAGTCAGAACAGACCTAGTCTCCAGAGCTCTCTGCTACAGAGCAGACATTGGGGAAAAAAGCTCATGAGGAGGGTTTCCTTGAGGCTCCAGGCCACTGTCGAAGCCCCTACCTGGTGTTTGGAGCCTAGGCACTGTGGCCTCTTTCACTGACTTTCCAGGTATCACTTCCCAGCCCCTTGTGATTTTCAGCCAGATGCAGCCTTGCAGGGTCTCTTCCTTAGAGTCAAAAAAGGTAGCCCAAGGGACTGCTTATTCAGTCTTCCCAGGTGCAAGAGGTGTTTGGCTGTGAAGACGCCAGAACAATGGCTCTGCTCCCAGGGCCTCAGTTTTCCCAGTCAGCAACATACCTAGTCTCCAGAGCTCTCTGCTACAGAGCAGACATGGGGAAAAAGCTCTGAGGAGGGTGCCTTCACGTTCCAGGCACTGTCGAAGCCTTACCTGGGCTTTGGAGCCTAGGCACTGTGGCCTCTTTCACTGACTTTTCCAGGTATCACTTCCCAGCCCCTTGATGATTTTCAGCCAGATGCAGCCTTGCAGGGTCTCTTTCCTTAGAGTCAAAAAAGGTAGCCCAAGGGGACTGCTTATTCAGTCTTCCCTGGTGCAAGAGGTGTTTGGCTGTTGAAGACCCAGAACAATGGCTCTGCTCCCAGGGCCTCAGTTTCCCCAGTCAGAACAGACCTAGTCTCCAGAGCTCTCTGCTACAGAGCAACACTGGGGGAAATAGCTCTGAGGAGGGTTCCTTGAGGCTCCCTGCCTTGGGGAAGCCCTACCCGGGTGCTGGGGCCTAGGCACTGTGGCCTCTTTCATCACTGACTTTCCAGGTATCACTTCCCAGCCCCTTGTGATTTTCAGCCAGATGCAGCCTTGCAGGGTCCTCTTCCTTAGAGTCAAAAAAAGGTAGCCCAAGGGACTGCTTATTCAGTCTTCCCTGGTGCAAGAGGTGTTTTTGGCTGTGAAGACGCCAGAACAATGGCTCTGCTCCCAGGGCCTACAGTTTCCCTACATGTCAGAACAGACCTAGTCTCCAGAGCTCTCTGCTACAGAGCAGAACAATGGGGAAAAAGCGCTGTGGAGGGTGCCTTCACGTTCCAGGCAACTGTCGAAGCCTTACCTGGGCTTTGGAGCCTAGGCACTGTGGCGCCTCTTTCACTGACTTTCCCAGTATCACTTTCCCAGCCCCTTGTGATTTTCAGCCAGATGCAGCCTTGCAGGGTCTCTTCCTTAGAGTCAAAAAAGGTAGCCCAAGGGACTGCTTATTCAGTCTTTTCCCTGGTGCAAGAGGTGTTTGGCTGTGAAGACGCCAGAACAATGGCTCTGCTCCCAGGGCCTCAGTTTCCCAGTCAGAACAGACCTAGTCTCCAGAGCTCTCTGCTACAGAGCAGCACATGGGGAAAAAGCTCTGAGAGGGTTTCCTTCAGGCTCCCTGGCACTGTCGAAGCCCTACCCGGGATGCTTTGGACCTAGGCACTGTGGCCTCTTTCACTGACTGAACTTCCCAGGTTTCCAGGTGTTTGGCTGTGAAGACCCAGAACAATGGCTCTGCTCCCAGGGCCTCAGTTTCCCAAGTCAGAACAGACCTAGTCTCCAGAGCTCTCTGCTACAGAGCAGACATGGGGAAAAAGCGCTGTGGAGGGGTGCCTTCACGTTCCAGGGCACTGTCGAAGCCTTACCTGGGCTTTGGAGCCTAGGCACTGTGGCCTCTTTCACTGACTTTCCAGGTATCACTTCCCAGCCCCTTGTGATTTTCAGCCAGATGCAGCCTTGCAGGGTCTCTTCCTTAGAGTCAAAAAAAGGTAGCCCAAGGGACTGCTTATTCAGTCTTCTTCCCTGGTGCAAGAGGTGTTTGGCTGTGAAGACGCCAGAACAATGGCTCTGCTCCCAGGGCCCTCAGTTTCCCCAGTCAGAACAGACCTAGTCTCCAGAGCTCTCTGCTACAGAGCAGACATGGGGAAAAAGCGCTGAGGAGGGTTCCTTCACGCTCCCCTGCCCAGGGGACTGTCGAAGCCTTACCTGGGCTTTGGAGCCTAGGCACTGTGGCCTCTTTCACTGACTTTCCAGGTATCACTTCCCAGCCCCCTGTGATTTTCAGCCAGATGCAGCCTTGCAGGGTCTCTTCCTTAGAGTCAAAAAAGGTAGCCCAAGGGACTGCTTATTCAGTCTTCCCTGGTGCAAGAGGTGTTTGGCTGTGAAGACGCCAGAACAATGGCTCTGCTCCCAGGGCCTCAGTTTCCCAGTCAGAACAGACCTAGTCTCCAGAGCTCTCTGCTACAGAGCAGACATGGGGAAAAAGCGCTGAGGAGGGTTCCTTCAGTTCCAGGGCACTGGAAGCCTTACCCGGGCTTTGGAGCCTAGGCACTGTGGCCTCTTTCACTGACTTTCCAGGGTATCACTTCCCAGCCCCTTGTGATTTTCAGCCAGATGCAGCCTTGCAGGGTCTCTTCCTTAGAGTCAAAAAAGGTAGCCCAAGGGACTGCTTTATTCAGTCTTCTTCCCTGGTGCAAAGAGGTGTTTGGCTGTGAAGACGCCAGAACAATGGCTCTGCTCCCAGGGCCTCAGTTTCCCCAGTCAGAACAGACCTAGTCTCCCAGAGCTCTCTGCTACAGAGCAGACATGGGGAAAAAAAGCTGCTGAGGAGGAGGGTGCCTTCACTTCACGTTCCAGGGGGCACTGTCGAAGCCTTACCTGGGCTTTGGAGCCTAGGCACTGTGTGCCTCTTTTCACTGACTTTCCAGGTATCACTTCCCAGCCCCTTGTGATTTTCAGCAGACAGCAGCCTTGCAGGGTCTCTTCCTTAGAGTCAAAAAAGGTAGCCCAAGGGACTGCTTATTCAGTCTTCCCCTGGTGCAAGAGGTGTTTGGCTGTGAAGACCAGCCAAACAACAATCTGCTCTCCCAGGGCCTCAGTTTCCCAGTCAGAACAGACCTAGTCTCCAGAGCTCTCTGCTCTGCTACAGAGCAGACATGGGAAATAGCTCTGAGGAGGGTTTGCTTGAGGCTCCCTGCCTTGGGGAAGCCCTACCTGTCGAAGCCTGGGGGGCTTTGGAGCACTAGCACTGTGGCCTCTCTTTCACTGACTTTCCAGGTATCACTTCCCCAGCCCCTTGTGATTTTCAGCCAGATGCAGCCTTGCAGGGTCTCTTCCTTAGAGTCAAAAAAGGTAGCCCAAGGGACTGCTTATTCAGTCTTCCCTGGTGCAAGAGGTGTTTGGCTGTGAAGAAGACGCCAGAAAATGGCTCTGCTCCCAGGGCCTCAGTTTCCCAGTCAGAACAGACCTAGTCTCCAGAGCTCTCTGCTACAGAGCAGACATGGGGAAAAAAGCTCTGTGGGAGGGTGCCTTCACGTTCCAGGCACTGTCGAAGCCTTACCTGGGCTTTGGAGCCTAGGCACTGTGGCCTCTTTCACTGACTTTCCAGGTATCACTTCCCAGCCCCTTGTGATTTTCAGCCAGATGCAGCCTTGCAGGGTCTCTTCCTTAGAGTCAAAAAAGGTAGCCCAAGGGGACTGCTTATTATTCATTCTCTTCCCTGGTGCAAGAGGTGTTTGGCTGTGAAGACGCCAGAACAATGGCTCTGCTCCCCAGGGCCTCAGTTTCCCAGTCAGAACAGACCTAGTCTCCAGAGCTCTCTGCTACAGAGCAGACATGGGGAAAAAGCGCTGTGAGGAGGGTGCCTTCTTGACGTTCCAGGGCACTGTCGAAGCCTTACCTGGGCTTTGGAGCCTAGGCACTGTGCCCTCTTTCACTGACTTTCCAGGTATCACTTCCCAGCCCCTTGTGATTTTCAGCCAGATGCAGCCTTGCAGGGTCTCTTCCTTAGAGTCAAAAAAGGTAGCCCAAGGGACTGCTTATTCAGTCTTCCCCTGTGCAAAGAGGTGTTTGGCTGTGAAGACGCCAGAACAATGGCTCTGCTCCCAGGGCCTCAGTTTCCCAGTCAGAACAGACCTAGTCTCCAGAGCTCTCTGCTACAGAGCAGACATGGGGAAAAAGCTCTGAGGAGGGTGCCTCAGGCTCCCTGGCCACTGTCGAAGCCTTACCCTGGGCTTGGGAGCCTAGGCACTGTGGCCTCTTTCACTGACTTTCCAGGTATCACTTCCCAGCCCCTTGTGATTTTCAGCCAGATGCAGCCTTGCAGGGTCTCTTCCTTAGAGTCAAAAAAGGTAGCCCAAGGGACTGCTTATTCAGTCTTCCCCCTGGTGCAAGAGGTTTTTGGCTGTGAAGACGCCAGAACAATGGCTCTGCTCCCAGGGCCTCAGTTTCCCAGTCAGAACAGACCTAGTCTCCAGAGCTCTCTGCTACAGAGCAGACATGGGGAAAAAGCTCTGAGGAGGGTTCCTTGAGGTTCCAGGCCTTGTCGAAGCCTTACCCGGGGCTTTGGAGCCTAGGCACTGTGGCCTCTTTCACTGACTTTCCAGGTATCACTTCCCAGCCCCTTGTGATTTTTCAGCCAGATGCAGCCTTGCAGGGTCTCTTCCTTAGAGTCAAAAAAGGTAGCCCAAGGGACTGCTTATTCAGTCTTCCCTGGTGCAAGAGGTGTTTTGGCTGTGAAGACGCCAGAACAATGGCTCTGCTCCCCAGGGCCTCAGTTTCCCCAGTCAGAACAGACCTAGTCTCCAGAGCTCTCTGCTACAGAGCAGACATGGGGAAAAAGCGCTGTGGGGGGGTGCCTTCACGCTCCCTGCCTTGGCACTGTCGAAGCCTTACCTGGGCTTTGGGGCCTAGGCACTGTGGCCTCTTTCACTGACTTTCCAGGTATCACTTCCCAGCCCCTTGTGATTTCAGCCAGAGATGCAGCCTTGCAGGGGTCTCTTCCTTAGAGTCAAAAAAGGTAGCCCAAGGGACTGCTTATTCAGTCTTCCCTGGTGCAAGAGTGTTTTGGCTGTGAAGACGCCAGAACAATGGCTCTGCTCCCAGGCCTCAGTTTCCCAGTCAGAACAGACCTAGTCTCCAGAGCTCTCTGCTACAGAGCAGACATGGGGAAATAGCTCTGAGGAGGGTTCCTTGAGGCTCCCTGGCACTGTCGAAGCCTTACCTGGGCTTTGGGGCCTAGCACTAGGCACTGTGGCTCTTTCACTGACTTTCCAGGTATCACTTCCCAGCCCCTTGTGATTTTCAGCCCAGATGCAGCCTTGCAGGGTCTCTTCCTTAGAGTCAAAAAAGGTAGCCCAAGGGACTGCTTATTCAGTCTTCCCTGGTGCAAGAGGTGTTTGGCTGTGAAGACGCCAGAACAATGGCTCTGCTCCCAGGGCCTCAGTTTCCCCAGTCAGAACAGACCTAGTCTCCAGAGCTCTCTGCTACAGAGCAGACATGGGGAAAAAATAGCTCTGTGGAGGGTGCCCTTCACGTTCCAGGGCACTGTCGAAGCCTTACCTGGGGCTTTGGAGCCTAGGCACTGTGGCCTCTTTCACTGACTTTCCAGGTATCACTTCCCAGCCCCTTGTGATTTTCAGCCAGATGCAGCCTTGCAGGGTCTCTTCCTTAGAGTCAAAAAAGGTAGCCCAAGGGACTGCTTATTCAGTCTCCCCGTGCAAGAGTTTGTTTGGCTGTGAAGAAGACGCCAGAACAATGGCTCTGCTCCCAGGGCTCAGTTTTTCCCAGTCAGAACAGACCTAGTCTCCAGAGCTCTCTGCTACACAGAGCAGACATGGGGAAAAACTCTGTGGAGGGTGCCTTCACGTTCCAGGGCACTGTCCTGGGCCTTACCTGGGCTGGTGGAGCCTAGGCACTGTGGCCTCTTTCACTGACTTTCCAGGTATCACTTCCCAGCCCCCTTGTGATTTTCAGCCAGATGCAGCCTTGCAGGGTCTCTTCCTTAGAGTCAAAAAAGGTAGCCCAAGGGACTGCTTATTCAGTCTTCCCTGGTGCAAGAGGTGTTTGGCTGTGAAGACGCCAGAACAATGGCTCTGCTCCCAGGGCCTCAGTTTCCCAGTCAGAACAGACCTAGTCTCCAGAGCTCTCTGCTACAGAGCAGACATGGGGAAAAAGCGCTGTGAGGAGGGTTCCTTCACGTTCCAGGGCACTTGGGAAGCCCCTTACCCGGGTGCTGGGGCCTAGGCACTGTGGCCTCTTTCACTGACTTTCCAGGTATCACTTCCCAGCCCCTTGTGATTTTTCAGCCAGATGCAGCCTTGCAGGGTCTCTTCCTTAGAGTCAAAAAAGGTAGCCCAAGGGACTGCTTATTCAGTCTTCCCTGGTGCAAGAGGTGTGTTTGGCTGTGAAGACGCCAGAACAATGGCTCTGCTCTGCTCCCAGGGCCTCAGTTTCCCAGTCAGAACAGACCTAGTCTCCAGAGCTCTCTGCTACAGAGCAGACATGGGGAAAAAGCTCTGAGGAGGGTTCCTTGAGGTTCCCCTGGCACTGTCGAAGCCTTACCCGGGCTTTGGGGCCTAGGCACTGTGGCCTCTTTCACTGACTTTCCAGGTATCACTTCCCAGCCCCTTGTGATTTTCAGCCAGATGCAGCCTTGCAGGGTCTCTTCCTTAGAGTCAAAAAAGGTAGCCCAAGGGACTGCTTATATTTGTCTTCCCTGGTGCAAGAGGTGTTTGGCTGTGAAGACGCCAGAACAATGGCTCTGCTCCCAGGGCCTCAGTTTCCCAGTCAGAACAGACCTAGTAGTCTCCAGAGCTCTCTGCTACAGAGCAGACATGGGGAAAAAGCGCTGAGGAGGGTGCCTTCACGTTCCAGGGCACTTGTCGAAGCCCTTACCCCCGGGTGCTGGGGCCCTAGGCACTGTGGCCTCTTTCACTGACTTTCCAGGTATCACTTCCCAGCCCCTTGTGATTTTCAGCCAGATGCAGCCTTGCAGGGTCTCTTCCTTAGAGTCAAAAAAGGTAGCCCAAGGGACTGCTTATTCAGTCTTCCCTGGTGCAAGAGGTGTTTGGCTGTGAAGACGCCAGAACAAATGGCTCTGCTCCCCAGGGCCTCAGTTTCCCAGTCAGAACAGACCTAGTCTCCAGAGCTCTCTGCTACAGAGCAGACATGGGGAAAAGCTTCTGAGGAGGGTTCCTTCACGTTCCCCTGGCACTGGGGAAAGCCTTACCCGGGCTTTGGAGCCTAGGCACTGTGGCCTCTTTCACTGACTTTCCAGGTATCACTTCCCAGCCCCTTGTGATTTTCAGCCAGATGCAGCCTTGCAGGGTCTCTTCCTTAGAGTCAAAAAAGGTAGCCCAAGGACTCTGCTTATTCAGTCTTCCCTGGTGCAAGAGGTGTTTGGCTGTGAAGACGCCAGAACAATGGCTCTGCTCCCCAGGGCCTCAGTTTTCCCAGTCAGAACAGAACAGAGTCCTAGTCCAGAGAGCTCTCTGCTACAGAGCAGACATGGGGAAAAAAAAAGCGCTGAGGAGGGTGCCTTCACCTGCCTTGGGGCAAGTCGAAGCCTTACCCGGGCTTTGGAGGCCTAGGCACTGTGGCCTCTTTCACTGACTTTCCAGGTATCACTTCCCAGCCCCTTGTGATTTTCAGCCAGATGCAGCCTTGCAGGGTCTCTTCCTTAGAGTCAAAAAAGGTAGCCCAAGGGACTGCTTATTCAGTCTTCCCTGGTGCAAGAGGTGTTTTGGCTGTGAAGACGCCAGAACAATGGCTCTGCTCCCAGGGCCTCAGTTTCCCAGTCAGAACAGACCTAGTCTCCAGAGCTCTCTGCTACACAGAGCAGACATGGGGAAAAAAGCTCTGAGGAGGGTTCCTTCACGTTCCCTGGCCTTGGGGAAGCCCTACCTGGGCTTTGGAGCCTAGGCACTGTGGCCTCTTTCACACTGACTTTCCAGGTATCACTTCCCAGCCCCTTGTGATTTTCAGCCAGATGCAGCCTTGCAGGTCTCTCTTCCTTAGAGTCAAAAAAGGTAGCCCAAGGGACTGCTTTATTCAGTCTTCCCTGGTGCAAGAGGTGTGTTTGCTGTGAAAGGACGCCAGAACAATGGCTCTGCTCCCAGGGCCTCAGTTTCCCCAGTCAGATAGTCTCCAGAGCTCTCTGCTACACAGAGCAGACATGGGGAAATAGCTCTGAGGAGGGTGCCTTCACGTTCCAGGGGCACTGTCGAAGCCCTTACCCGTGGGCTTTGGAGCCTAGGCACTGTGGGCCTCTTTCACTGACTTTCCAGGGTATCACACTTCCAGCCCCTTGTGATTTTCAGCCAGATGCAGCCTTTGCAGGGTCTCTTCCTTAGAGTCAAAAAAAGGTAGCCCCAAGGGACTGCTTATTCAGTTCTTCCCCCTGGTGCAAGAGGTGTTTGGCTGTGAAGAAGACCAGAACAATGGCTCTGCTCCCAGGGCCTCAGTTTCCCAGTCAGAACAGACCTAGTCTCCAGAGCTCTCTGCTACAGAGCAGACATGGGGAAAATAGCTCTGAGGAGGTTTCCTTGACGTTCCCTGGGCACTGTCGAAGCCCTACCCCGGGTGTTGGGGGCCTAGGCACTGTGGCCTCTTTCACTGACTTTCCAGGTATCACTTCCCAGCCCCTTGTGATTTTCAGCCAAGATGCAGGCCCTTGCAGGGTCTCTTCCTTAGAGTCATAAAAGGTAGCCCAAGGGACTGCTTATTCAGTCTTCCCTGGTGCAAGAAGAGGTTTGTTTGGCTGTTAAGAAAGCCAGAACAATGGCTCTGCTCCCAGGGCCTCAGTTTCCCAGTCAGAACAGACCTAGTCTCCCTCCAGAGCTCTCTGCTACAGAGCAGACACATGGGGAAAATAGCTCTGAGGAGGGTTCCTTTCAGGGTTTCCCTGGCTTGGGGAAAGCCTAACCCGGGCTTGGTGGGGCCTAGGCACTGTGGCCTCTTTCACTGACTTCCACCAGGTATCACTTCCAGCCCCTTTGTGATTTTCAGCCAGAAATGCAGCCTTGCAGGGTCTCTTCCTTAGAGTCATAAAAAGGTAGCCCAAGGGACTGCTTATTCAGTCTTCCCTGGTGCAAGAGGTGTTTGGCTGTGAAGACGCCAGAACAATGGCTCTGCTCCACCAGGGCCTCAGTTTCCCAGTCAGAACAGACCTACTAGTCTCCAGAGCTCTCTGCTACAGAGCAGACACATGGGGAAATAGCTCTGAGGAGTGGTTCCTTTAGGTTCCCTGGCTTGGGGGGCAGCCCTACCACGGGCTTTGGGGTCCCTAGGCACTGTGGCCTCTTTCACTGACTTTCCAGGTATCACTTCCCAGCCCCTTGTGATTTTCAGCCAGATGCAGTCAGCCTTGCAGGGTCTCTTCCTTTAGAGTCAAAAAAGGTAGCCCAAGGGACTGCTTATTCAGGCTTTCCCTTCCCATGGTGCAAGAGTGTGTTTGGCTGTGAAGACGCCAGAACAATGGGGCTCTGCTTCCCAGGGCCTCAGTTTTCCAGTCAGAACAACAGACCTAGTAGCTCCAGAGCTCTCTGCTACAGAGCACCATACATGGGAAATAGCTCTGAGGAGTGGGTGCCTTGAGGTTCCTGGGCTGGGGAAAGCCCTTACCTGGCTTTGGGGCCTAGGCACTGTGGCCTCTTTTCACTGACTTTCCCAGGTAGCACTTTCCCAGCCCCTTGTGATTTTCAGCCAAATGCAGCTCTGGGCAGGGTCTCTTCCTTAGAGTCAAAAAAGGTAGCCCAAGGGAGTGCTTATTCAAGCTTTCCCTGGTGCAAGAAGTGTTTGGCTGTGAAAGACGCCACAACAATGGCTCTGCTTCCAGGGCCTCAGTTTCCCAGTCAGAACAGAGCCCTAGTCTCTCCAGAGCTCTCTCTGCTACAGAGCACACATGGGGGCAATAGCTCTGTGGAGGGTTTCTTGAGGTTCCCTGGGCTCTGGGGAAGCCCTACTACGGGGCGGTGGGGCCTAGGCACTGTGGCCTCTTTCCACTGACTTTCCAGGTATCAACTTTCCAGCCCCTTGTGATTTTTCAGCCAAGAGGCAGCCTGGCAGGGTCTCTTCCTTAGAGTCATAAAAAGGTAGCCCAAGGGACTGCTTATGTCAGTCTTTCTTCCCTGGGTGCAAAGAGAGGTGTTTGGCTGTGAAGAAGCCAGAAACAATGGGTCTGCTCCCAGGGCCTCAGTTTCCCAGTCAGAACAGACCTAGTCTCTCCAGAGCTCTCTGCTACAGAGCACACATGGGGCAATAGCTCTGAGGAGTGTTTGCCTTGAGGTTCCCCTGGCTTGGGGAAGCCCTACCCGGGGTGGTGGGGCCTAGGCACTGTGGGCCTCTTCCACTGACTTTCCAGGTATACACTTTCCAGCCCCTTGTGATTTTCAAGCTAGAGCACAGCCTGGCAGGGTCTCTTTTTTAGAGTCATAAAAGGGTTGCCCAAGGGAGTGCTTATTCAAGCTTCCCTGGTGCAAGAGGTGTTTTGTCTGTTAAGAAGCCACAAAAATGGGTCTGCTCCCCCCCAGGGCCTCAGTTTCCCAGTCAGAACAGACTAGTAGTCTCCACAGAGCTCTCTGCTACAGAGCAGACATGGGGCAATAGCTCTGAGGGAGTGTGGGGTTCCTTGATTTCCCATCAGTCTTGGGGAAGCCCTACCCCGCCGGGCTTGGTGGGCCTAGGCACTGTGGCCTCTTTTCACTGACTGACTTTCCAGGTAGCACTTTCCAGCCCCTTGTGATTTTCAGCCAGAGTGGCAGCCTGGCAGGGTCTCTTTCCTTAGAGTCATATAAAAGGTAGCCCCAAGGGGACTGCGTGCTTATGTCAATTCTTCCCTGGTGCAAGAGGTGTTTCTGTTGTTAGAATGGGGAGGGTCAATGGGTTTGCCTTCCCAGGCCCTTCAGGGGTTCCTTAGTCAGTCCCAGGCCTAGTAGTACCAGATGCTCTGTGCTTACAGAGTCATAAAAACATGGCCCCCATTTAGAAGCTCTGAGGAGGGTTGCCTTGAGGCTCACCTTTCCTTGGGGAAAGCCCTAACCGGGTGGGGGTGTGGCCTAGGCACAATGGGGGGGGTCAGTGCCACTGACTTTCGCCCTCCTTTTCCAGCCCGCTTGTGATTTTCACGCGGAAATGGGGGGGACGGGGCAGGGTCTCTTCCCTGTAGAGGTCAAACAGTGATAGCCCAAGGGGAGTGGCTTAAGTTCCAGGTCCCGTTCCCTGGTGCAAGAGGGTGTTTGTTTGTTGGTAGTGGAAGAAGCCACAACAAATGGGTCTTGCTCCCAGGGCCTCAGTTTCCGCATTAGTCAGACACAGGGTACCTGGTCTCCAGAAGAGGCTCTCTGTTACAGAGCACCGCCCCCCGTGACAATGCTCTGAGGAGGTTCTTGAGGGTTCCCTGGCTTGGGGAAAGCCCTCCCCGTGGCGGTTTCCACCTAGGTCCCACGGGTGGGAGCCCTCTTTCCCAACTGAGCTTTCCAGCCTGGCACTTTGACCTCAGCCTGCCTTGTGTGTTTTCATCCAAGGCAGGGATACCTGGCAGGGTCTCTTCCTTAGGGTCATAAAAGGTTAGCCCAAGGGAGCTGCTTTCATTCAGGCTTCCCTGTTACAAGAGGTGGTTTGTTGTTAAGAAAGCCCCAACAATGCCTGCTTCAATGGCCTTAGTTTTTCCAGTCAGTCACATACCATTGTCTGTCCTCCAGAACTCAACTGGCTTACAGAGCAGACACAGGTTGGCAAAAAGCTCTGAGGGTGTGTCCTTGAGGTTCGCTGGTCTTGGGGAAGCCTTACCCCGGGGTGTGGGGCCTGGAGGCACTGTGGCCGGGACGCTCTTTACCACTTGACTTTTCAGGGTGAGCACTTTCCCAGCCCCTTGTGATTGTTCAGCCAAAGGCACTCCTTGCAGGGGTCTCTTCCTTTAGAGTCAAAAAAAGATAAGCCCTAAGGGAATGCTTATTCAAGCTTCCCTGGTGCAAGAGGAGGTTGTTTGTCTGTGTTAAGAAGCCACAACAATGGGTCTGCTCCTCCAGGGGCCTCAAGTTTCCCAGTCAGAACAGACCTAAACATCTGCCATGCTCTCTGCCTTACAGTAGCACTAATGGGGCAATAGCTCTGAGGAGGAAGTTCCTTGAAGGTCCCCTGGGGGTGGGAAGCCCTATACCACAAGACTAGCGACTGGGTGCACTAGGGCCTGTGACACTCTTTCAGTGACTTTTCCAGGTATGTCACTTTGTGCCAGCCCCTTGTAAATGTTTTTTCAGCCAAAGTGCAGCCTTGGCAGGGGTCTCTTCCCTTAGAGTCATAAAAGTTTTAGCCCAAGGGGAGTGCTTATTCAGGCTTCCCTGGTGCAAAGAGGGTGTTTGTCTGTTAAGAAGGGGCAGAAAAACAATGGGGTCTGCTCCAAGGGCCTGAATTTCCCAGTCAGAACATACTAGTTCCAGGAGCTCACTGTTACAGAGCACAACATGGGGCAATAGCTCTCAGGAGTGTTCCTTGAGGTTCGCTGGCTTGGGAAGAAGCCCTACCGGGCGTTGGGGCTAGGCTCTGTGGCCTCTTCCACTGAATTTCAAGGTAGCACTTTCAGCCCCTTGTGATTTTCAGCCAAAGGCAGTCCTGACACGGTCACTTCCTTAGAGTTCATAAAGGTATTAGCCCAGGGAATGCTTTTCATGCTGTCCTTGGGCTTGCAACAGGTGGTGTCTGTTGAAAAGGGGAAGCCACGCTAACAATTGGGTCGTGCTGCCCAGGGCCTCTCAGTATCCCAGTGATATAACAGACCCTAGTCTCCATAGCTCTCTGATGCAGAGATCACACATGGGGCAATAGCTCTGAGGAGTGTTTGATGTTCCTTGAGGTTTCCCTGGCTTGGGGAAGCCCTACCCGGGCGGTGGGGCCTAGGCACTGTGGCCTCTTCCACTGACTTTCCAGGTAGCACTTTCCAGCCCCTTGTGATTTTCAGCCAAAGGCAGCCTGGCAGGGTCTCTTTCCTTAGAGTCATAAAAGGTAGCCCAAGGGAGTGCTTATTCAGGCTTCCCTGGTGCAAGAGGTGTTTGTCTGTTAAGAAGCCATACAACAATGGGTCTGCTCCCAGGGCCTCAGTTTCCCAGTCAGAACAGACCTAGTAGTCTCCAGAGCTCTCTGCTACAGAGCACACAACATGGGGCAATAGCTCTGAGGAGTGTTCCTTGAGGTTCCCTGGCTTGGGGGAAGCCCTACCCGGGCGGTGGGGGGCCTAGGCACTGTGGCCTCTTCCACTGACTTTTCCAGGTAGCACTTTTCCAGCCCCTTGTGATTTTCAGCCAAAGGCAGCCT
>JAGTYA010000566.1:0-21937 GCA_024291935.2 Okapia johnstoni | reverse complement strand
TGTTTTTCAGCCAGATGTAGCCTTCGGTCTCTTCCTTAGAGAAAGGTAGCCCAAGGGACCTGCTTATTCAGTCTTCCCAGGTGGCAAAATGGTTTTGGCTGTGAAGACCCGCCAGAACACAATTGCTCCGCCTTTCTCAAGGGCCTCAGTTTGGGACTGCTTATTCAGTCTTTCCCTGGTGCAAGAGGTGTTTGGCTGGTGAAGACGCCAGAACAATGGCTCTGCTCCCAGGCCTCAGTTTCCCAGTCAGAACATACCTAGTCTCCAGAGCTCTCTGCTACAGAGCAGACATGGGGAAAAAGCTCTGAGGAGGGTGCCTTCAGTGTTCCGGGCACTGTCGAGAGCCTTACCCGTGGGCTTTGGAGCCTAGGCACTGTGGCCTCTTTCACTGACTTTCCAGGTATCACTTCCCAGCCCCTTGTGATTTTCAGCCAGATGCAGCCTTGCAGTCTCTTCCTTAGAGTCAAAAAAGGTAGCCCAAGGGACTGCTTATTCAGTCTTCCCCTGGTGCAAGAGGTGTTTGGCTGTGAAGACGCCAGAACAATGGCTCTGCTCCCAGGCCTCAGTTTCCCAGTCAGAACAGAGCCTATCTCCAGAGCTCTCTGCTACAGAGCAGACATGGGAAATAGCTCTGAGGAGGGTTCCCTTCAGGTTCCCTGCACTGGGGAAGCCTTACCTCGGGAGCTTGGGCCTAGGCACTGGGCCTGTTTTCACTGACTTTCCAGGTATCACTTCCCAGCCCCTTGTGGATTTCAGCCAGATCCAGCCTTGCAGGGTCTCTTCCTTAGAGTCAAAAAAGGTACCCTACAAGAGGGACTGCGTTCTATTCCCTCTTCCCCTGGTGCAAGAGGTGTTTGGCTGTGAAGACGCCAGAACAATGGCCTCTGCTTCCAGGGCCTCTCAAGATCCTTTCCCACGTCTCAGAAACAGCAAACCTAGTCTCCCAGAGCTCTCTGCTCTGACAAGACGCAGACCATGGCTGGCAAAACAGCGCTTGTGGAGGGTGTCTTCAAACGGATTCCAGTACACTGTCGCGAAGGCCTATACCTGGCCTTGGAGCCTAGAGCGCACTGTCGGGCCACGAGCTATTCACTGACTTTTCAGGCAAATGCAAGTCAACTCTTTCCCAGCCCCTATGTAATATTTTTCAGCCAGATCAGCGCCTTGCTTGGTCTCTTCGCTTAACGTCATAAAAAGGTACCCCAAGGGACTGCACTTAACTTCAGTCTTCCTTAATCCTGGTGCATAGAGGTGTCTCTTTGCCTGTGAAGACGCACAGATACAATGGCCTCTGCTCTCCCCAGGGCCTATCATCAGTTGTTCCCCAGACAAGGAACAGCACCTAGTCTGCGCAGAGCTTTCTGCTACAGAGCAACTTGCGGAAATACGCACTGAAGGAGGGTGATTCCTCATGTACGGCTCCCCTGCCTTGGTGTGGTACAGACCCTACGACGGTGCTGGGGCCTCAGCCACTTGAGGCCTCTCTTCACTGACTTTCCAGGTATCACTACCCAGCACCTTGTGATTTTCAGCCAGATGCAGCTTCCAGGGTCCTCTTCCTTGAGTCACACCAAGGTATCTCACGTGACTGCTTAATCAGTCTACCCAGACCCCACATGTTGGGTTTGGCTGTGAAGGCGCCAAATCAATCGCGCCAATCCCAGGTCCCCAGTTCCACACTTAGGAACATAACTAGTCTCCAGAGCTCTCGTGCTACAGAGCAACCTTGGAAAAAGCCCTGTGGAGGCGTCTTCCGTTCCAAGGGACACATGTCGAAGCCTTCCGCTGCGCTTTGCAAGCCCAGGTGTTGCGACCGGTGCCATCACAGACGAGTCCCAGTGTTTAATCAGCTGTCGCAGCTCCTTGTGATTTTTTCAGCCAGGGCCACACTTGCAGTAACTCCTTCCCTTAAGTCAAGGTGGGGGGAAAGTAGTCCCTAGGGACTCCTCATTCAAACCTCTCTAGTGCAGAGACCCAAAGAGTGGGGGGGCATCTGATGATATGGTCGCTGGAATAACACTGCTCAGGTCCCTAGGGCCTCAGATTACACCAGACGGCTCACAGACGATACATCCTTGCGGCTCCTTGCTAACCCGCAGGCACATGGCGAAATAGCTCTGAGGACGTTTCCAGTGAGGCTGACCTGGGCCTTGGGTAAGCCCGTAGCCGTGGGTGCTGGGGCCTTTGTGCTTGAGTGTCCTCTTTTCAGTGACTTATCCAGGGAATCACGCTTCCAGGCCCCGCTTAGGTGCATTGTATTTCATGCGCCCAGAATCAGTCTTATGCAGGTCACTCTTCCTTACATTCCACTAAAGAAAGGAAGTCCCGAGAACTGGGACTTAGCTTCATATCAGTCAATTCCCTGGTGCAAAATGTGCTTTTATGCGTCTGTATGTAAAACACTGCCACGAAAAATGCTCTGTGCACCTCCCTGAGTTGCAACAGAATTCCGCCACCTCAAAGTCGTCACACAGACCTATATCTCTCCGCTCACATCAGTACATTCTAGCACCCTATACAGGACGCACTGACTAGCGGGGAAAAATCGCTGTGGAAGGTTTGCTCGCTCACGGCTTTCTGGGCACGTCGAAAAAGCCTTACCCTGGGTGCTGTGGACAGGCCGCAGGCACTGCGAGTGGGACCTTCTATTCCGATGAACTTTGCCAGAGGTATCACTTTCCCAGACGCTACGTTGTGAATCTTCCAATCAACGCATAATGCCAGCGCAATTGCAGAGTCTCTTCCTTAGAATCAAAAAAGTTATGCTCCAATGGGACTGCTTAATTCCAGTCTTCCCCTGGTGCAAAGAGGATGTTTGGCTTGTGAAGCACGGCCATGAACACAATGGCTCTCTCCCATGGCCTCATCCCATGTTTCTCACAGTCAGGAACAGAACCTAGTATCCAGAACTCGCTGCTATGTGTGGGGGGGGTGGGGGAAATATACACATCAGAGCAGCACATGGGAGAACATAGCTCTGAGGAGGGTGCCTACCACCCTACTCCAGAGCACTGTCGAAGCCTACCCTGCGGCGTTTGGAGCGGCCTAGGCAACTGTTGGTCCCAACTCTTATCACAACTGACTTTTCCAGGTAATCACATCCCAGCCCCCCCTCTTCGTGATTTCCCCCAGAGCCAGATGCTAGTCTCATTGCCAGGTCTACTTCCATAGAGCTCCCAAAAAAGTTACGCCAATGTAGCTGCTTACTTCAGTCTTCCCCGGTGCGAAGAAGGTCTGTGATGGCCCTCTGTGAAAGACGCCAGAACCAATGGCCTCTGGCTCCCTGGGCCACCCCCTAAAATCCAAGTTTAGCCAGTCATACAACAGACCTAAGTCCTCCCAGGCTCCTCCTTTGCCATAGAGCAGATATGGGGAAATAGTTCCTAAGGCAGATCTGTCCTTGGAGCACGGCCCCTGCCTTTCGGGAAAACCCTACCCTGGACATGCACCTGGTGGCCTAGACACTGTGGCTTCTTTCACATGAAATTCTACCCCACCCTTTCCACCCAGTTAGTCTCACACTATACCCGAAGCCACCCTCCCCGTATGATTCTCATCCCACATAGCAGACGTTGCAACCGGGGCTCTCTATTCTAACAGCTCCCAAAAAAAGGTCTAGCCCCCAAGGGACTGCCTTATTCAGTCTCTGTCGGTTCCCTGGCATGAGACTGTGCTTTGACTTCGACTGCGAATGAATCTCCAGAAACAAAGTGTCTCTGCTCTTCCCAGGCCATCACTCAGTATTCCTCACTCAGAACAGCTACCTAGTCTCCAGAACTCTCTGCAACAGCGCAGCACACAGTGGGAGCAATAAGCTCTTGAGGCAGGGTGCCGTATCACTTTTCCAGAGCAGCTAGTACGTCGGAGCGCCTTACCTGGATTTTTGGACGCCTAGGCAGCTAAATACTGTGACCTCTTTCACCCTCACGACTTTCCAAAGGTATCACTTTCCTGCCTCCCTTGTGATTTCATAGCCCATATGCAAGCCGAATTGCAAGGGTCTCTATCCTTACGAGTCAACAAAAAGGTAAGTCCCATGGGGAGTGCTTTAGATAGCGTCCTTCACCTGGGTGGTGGCGCAGAGGTGTTATGGTTTGGCTATGTGGGAGACGCACGCCAGTACACGCGATGGCACTGCATGCCCATGCGCCATCTCAGTTTGGTCCCAGATCAGCAAGCAGACAACCGTATGTCCCTCGGCACAGAGCGTCACTGCTACCAGATCAGACGATTGGAAGAAAGCACCCTGTGAGACGTGCCTTCGACGTAGCTCACCTGGCAGCTTGGGCGGAAAGACTTAGCCTGGTCAATGCTTGCGGGCACTTAGGCACTCGTCGTGCCATTCTTTCACCCTGACTATTCCAAGTAACAACCTCAATCACCTCAGCCACCCAATTGTGATATGCATCACCCGATTCAGCCTTTGCAAGGGTCTCTCTCTTAGAGTCAAAAAAGGAAGCCCAAGGGACTGCTTATTCAGTCTTGCCCAGGTGCAAGAGAGTGTTTTGGCTTGTGAAGAGACGGCCAGCAAACATCTGGCTCTGCTTCTCAAACCATGGGCCCTACAGTTTTCCCCATCGGAAAACAGACTAAGTACTCCTCCAGAAGCTCTCTGCTACAGAGCAGCAGACATGGGGAAAAAGCGGCAGCTGTGGAGGGTGCCCTTGAGGCTTCCATGGGTCAGCTGGGGACTACCTACCCTGGTGCTGGGCCCTAGGCGCGTTGTGGCCCCTCTTTTCCACTGTGCCAGGTAGGCACTTCCCCAGACCCATTGTGAATTTTCAGCCAGATGCAGCCTTTCAGGGTCCTCTTCCATATAATATCAAAAAGAAGGTAAGCCCATTGGGAATTGCCTTATTTTCAGTCTTGCCTCCCTGGAATGCAAGAGGTTAGTTTTGGGCTGTTGAAGACGGCCAGAAGAATGGCTCTGCTCCTAGGGCCTCAGGTTCCTCATTTTCAGAAACAGGACCTAGAGCTCCTGATCTCTCTGCTACAGAGACCGCAGACATGGGGAAATAAGCGCTGTGGTAAGGGTTCCTTCACCGCTCAGGTGACTTGGAAAGCCTATACACTGGGCTCAAGGAGCCTAGGCACTAGTGGCCTCTTTCAACTGACCTTTCCAGGTATCCACTATGCCCCTTGTGATTTTCAGCCAGATGCAGCCTTGCAGGGTCTCTTCCTTAGAGTCAAAAAAAAAAGGATAGCAAAGGACTGCTTATTCCACGTCTTCCCCTGGTGCACAAGAGGTGTTTGCTGTGAAGCCACGCCAGAAACCATGGCTCTGCTCCCAGGGCCTCAGTTTTCCCAGTCAGAACAGACCTAGTCTCCAGAGCTCTCTGCTACAGAGCATCAGACATGGGGGAAATAGCACTGAGGAGGGATTCCTTGAAGTCTCCCTGCCTTGGGGAAGCCCTACCCGGGAAAGTGCTGGGGCCTAGGCACTGTGGCCTCTTTCACCAGGTGACTTTCCTTTAACTATCACTTCCCAGCCCCTTGATGATTTTATCAGACCAGATGCAAGGGACTGCTTATATCAGTCTTCCCTGGTGCAAGAGGTGTTTGGCTGTGAAGACGCCAGAACAATGGCTCTGCTCTCCAGGGCCTCAGTTTCCCCAGTCAGAACAGACCTAGTCTCCCAGAGCTCTCTGCTACAGAGCAGACATGGGGAAAATAGCTCTGAGGAGGGTTCCTTGAGGCTCCACTGCCTTGGGGAAGCCCTACCCGGGTGCTGGGGCCTAGGCACTGTGGCCTCTTTCACTGACTTTCCAGGTATCACTTCCCAGCCCCTTGTGATTTTCAGCCAGATGCAGCCTTGCAGGGTCTCTTCCTTAGAGTCAAAAAAGGTAGCCCAAGGGACTGCTTATTCAGTCTTCCCTGGTGCAAGAGGTGTTTGGCTGTGAAGACGCCAGAACAATGGCTCTGCTCCCAGGGCCTCAGTTTTCCCAGTCAGAACAGACCTAGTCTCCAGAGCTCTCTGCTACAGAGCAGACATGGGGAAAAAGCGCTGTGGAGGGTGCCTTCACGTTCCAGGGCACTGTCGAAGCCCTTACCTGGCTGCTTTGGAGCCTAGGCACTGTGGCCTCTTTCACTGACTTTCCAGGTATCACTTCCCAGCCCCTTGTGATTTTTTCAGCCAGATGCAGCCTTGCAGGGTCTCTTCCTTAGAGTCAAAAAAGGTAGCCCAAGGGACTGCTTATTCAGTCTTCCCTGGTGCAAGAGGTGTTTGGCTGTGAAGACGCCAGAACAATGGCTCTGCTCCCAGGGCCTCAGTTTCCCAGTCAGAACAGACCTAGTCTCCAGAGCTCTCTGCTACAGAGCAGACATGGGGAAAAAAGCGCTGTGGAGGGTGCCTTCACGTTCCAGGGCACTGTCGAAGCCTTACCTGGGCTTTGGAGCCTAGGCACTGTGGCCTCTTTCACTGACTTTCCAGGTATCACTTCCCAGCCCCTTGTGATTTTCAGCCAGATGCAGCCTTGCAGGGTCTCTTCCTTAGAGTCAAAAAAAGGTAGCCCAAGGGACTGCTTATTCAGTCTTCCCTGGTGCAAGAGGTGTTTGGCTGTGAAGACGCCCAGAACAATGGCTCTGCTCCCAGGGCCTCAGTTTCCCAGTCAGAACAGACCTAGTCTCCAGAGCTCTCTGCTACAGAGCAAACAGACCTAGTCTCCATAGCTCTCTGCTACAGAGCAGACATGGGGAAAAAGCGCTGTGGAGGAGGGTGCCTTCACGTTCCAGGGCACTGTCGAAGCCTTACCTGGGCTTTGGAGCCTAGGCACTGTGGGCCTCTTTCACTGACTTTCCAGGTATCACTTTCCCAGCCCCTTGTGATTTTCAGCCAGATGCAGCCTTTGCAGGGTCTCTTCCTTAGAGTCAAAAAAGGTAGCCCAAGGGACTGCTTATTCAGTCTTCCCTGGTGCAAGAGGTGTTTGGCTGTGAAGACGCCAGAACAATGGCTCTGCTCCCAGGGCCTCAGTTTCCCAGTCAGAACAGACCTAGTCTCCAGAGCTCTCTGCTACAGAGCAGACATGGGGAAAAAGCGCTCTGAGGAGGGTTCCTTCACGTTCCAGGGCACTGGGGAAGCCCTACCCGGGCTGCTGGGGCCTAGGCACTGTGGCCTCTTTCACTGACTTTCCAGGTATCACTTCCCAGCCCCTTGTGATTTTCAGCCAGATGCAGCCTTGCAGGGTCTCTTCCTTAGAGTCAAAAAAGGTAGCCCAAGGGACTGCTTATTCAGTCTTCCCTGGTGCAAGAGGTGTTTTGGCTGTGAAGACGCCAGAACAATGGCTCTGCTCCCAGGGCCTCAGTTTCCCAGTCAGAACAGACCTAGTCTCCAGAGCTCTCTGCTACAGAGCAGACATGGGGAAAAAGCGCTGTGGAGGGTGCCTTCACGTTCCAGGGCACTGTCGAAAGCCTTACCCCTGTGCTTTGGGGCCTAGGCACTGTGGCCTCTTTCACTGACTTTCCAGGTATCACTTCCCAGCCCCTTGTGATTTTTCAGCCAGATGCAGCCTTGCAGGGTCTCTTCTTCCTTAGAGTCAAAAAAGGTAGCCCAAGGGACTGCTTATTCAGTCTTCCCCTGGTGCAAGAGGTGTTTGGCTGTGAAGACGCCAGAACAATGGCTCTGCTCCCAGGGCCTCAGTTTCCCAGTCAGAACAGACCTAGTCTCCAGAGCTCTCTGCTACAGAGCAGACATGGGGAAAAAAGCGCTGTGGAGGGTGCCTTCACGTTCCCTGGGCTTGGTCGAAGCCCTTACCTGGGTGCTTTGGAGCCTAGGCACTGTGGCCTCTTTCACTGACTTTCCAGGTATCACTTCCCAGCCCCTTGTGATTTTCAGCCAGATGCAGCCTTGCAGGGTCTCTTCCTTAGAGTCAAAAAAAGTAGCCCAAGGGACTGCTTATTCAGTCTTCCCTGGTGCAAGAGGTGTTTGGCTGTGAAGACGCCCAGAACAATGGCTCTGCTCCCAGGGCCTCAGTTTCCCAGTCAGAACAGACCTAGTCTCCAGAGCTCTCTGCTACAGAGCAGACATGGGGGGAAAAAGCTCTGTGGAGGGTGCCTTCAGGTTCCAGGGCACTGTCGAAGCCCTACCCGGGGCTTTGGAGCCTAGGCACTGTGGCCTCTTTCACTGACTTTCCAGGTATCACTTCCCAGCCCCTTGTGATTTTCAGCCAGATGCAGCCTTGCAGGGTCTCTTCCTTAGAGTCAAAAAAGGTAGCCCAAGGGACTGCTTATTCAGTCTTCTCCCCTGGTGCAAGAGGTGTTTGGCTGTGAAGACGCGCAGAACAATGGCTCTGCTCCCCCAGGGCCTCAGTTTCCCAGTCAGAACAGACCTAGTCTCCAGAGCTCTCTGCTACAGAGCAGACATGGGGAAAAAAGCTCTGAGGAGGGTTCCTTCACGTTCCCTGGGCACTGTCGAAGCCTTACCTGGGCTTTGGAGCCTAGGCACTGTGGCCTCTTTCACTGACTTTCCAGGTATCACTTCCAGCCCCTTGTGATTTTCAGCCAGATGCAGCCTTGCAGGGTCTCTTCCTTAGAGTCAAAAAAGGTAGCCCAAGGGACTGCTTATTCAGTCTTCCCCTGGTGCAAGAGGTGTTTGGCTGTGAAAGACGCCAGAACAATGGCTCTGCTCCCAGGGCCTCAGTTTCCCAGTCAGAACAGACCTAGTCTCCAGAGCTCTCTGCTACAGAGCAGACATGGGGAAAAAGCTCTGTGGAGGGTTCCTTCACGTTCCAGGGCTTGTCGAAGCCTACCCTGGGCTTTGGAGCCTAGGCACTGTGGCCTCTTTCACTGACTTTCCAGGTATCACTTCCCAGCCCCTTGTGATTTTCAGCCAGATGCAGCCTTGCAGGGTCTCTTCCTTAGAGTCAAAAAAGGTAGCCCAAGGGACTGCTTATTCAGTCTTCCCTGGTGCAAGAGGTGTTTGGCTGTGAAGACGCCAGAACAATGGCTCTGCTCCCAGGGCCTCAGTTTCCCAGTCAGAACAGACCTAGTCTCCAGAGCTCTCTGCTACAGAGCAGACATGGGGAAAAAGCGCTGTGGAGGGTGCCTTCACGTTCCAGGGCACTGTCGAAGCCTTACCCTGGGCTTTGGAGCCTAGGCACTGTGGCCTCTTTCACTGACTTTCCAGGTATCACTTCCCAGCCCCTTGTGATTTTCAGCCAGATGCAGCCTTGCAGGGTCTCTTCCTTAGAGTCAAAAAAGGTAGCCCAAGGACTGCTTATTCAGTCTTCCCTGGTGCAAGAGGTGTTTGGCTGTGAAGACGCCAGAACAATGGCTCTGCTCCCAGGGCCTCAGTTTCCCAGTCAGAACAGACCTAGTCTCCAGAGCTCTCTGCTACAGAGCAGACATGGGGAAAAAGCGCTGTGTGGAGGGTGCCTTCACGTTCCAGGGCACTGTCGGAAGCCTTACCCGGGCTTTGGAGCCTAGGCACTGTGGCCTCTTTCACTGACTTTCCAGGTATCACTTCCCAGCCCCTTGTGTGATTTTCAGCCAGATGCAGCCTTGCAGGGTCTCTTCCTTAGAGTCAAAAAAGGTAGCCCAAGGGACTGCTTATTCAGTCTTCCCTGGTGCAAGAGGTGTTTGGCTGTGAAGACGCCAGAACAATGGCTCTGCTCCCAGGGCCTCAGTTTCCCAGTCAGAACAGACCTAGTCTCCAGAGCTCTCTGCTGCTACAGAGCAGACATGGGGAAAAAGCGCTGTGGAGGGTGCCCTTCACGTTCCAGGGCACTGTCGAAGCCTTACCCGGGCTTTGGAGCCTAGGCACTGTGGCCTCTTTCACTGACTTTCCAGGTATCACTTCCCCAGCCCCTTGTGATTTTCAGCCAGATGCAGCCTTGCAGGGTCTCTTCCTTAGAGTCAAAAAAGGTAGCCCAAGGGACTGCTTATTCAGTCTTCCCTGGTGCAAGAGGTGTTTTGGCTGTGAAGACGCCAGAACAATGGCTCTGCTCCCAGGGCCTCAGTTTCCCAGTCAGAACAGACCTAGTCTCCAGAGCTCTCTGCTACAGAGCAGACATGGGGAAAAAGCGCTGTGGAGGGTTCCTTTCAGGTTCCCTGGGCACTGTCGAAGCCTTACCCGGGCTTTGGGGCCTAGGCACTGTGGCCTCTTTCACTGACTTTCCAGGTATCACTTCCCAGCCCCTTGTGATTTTCAGCCAGATGCAGCCTTGCAGGGTCTCTTCCTTAGAGTCAAAAAAGGGTAGCCCAAGGGACTGCTTATTCAGTCTTCCCTGGTGCAAGAGGTGTTTGGCTGTGAAGACGCCAGAACAATGGCTCTGCTCCCAGGGCCTCAGTTTCCCAGTCAGAACAGACCTAGTCTCCAGAGCTCTCTGCTACAGAGCAGACATGGGGAAAAAGCTCTGAGGAGGGTTCCTTCACGTTTCCCTGCCTTGTCGAAGCCTTACCTGGGCTTTGGGGCCTAGGCACTGTGGCCTCTTTCACTGACTTTCCAGGTATCACTTCCCAGCCCCTTGTGATTTTCAGCCAGATGCAGCCTTGCAGGGTCTCTTCCCTTAGAGTCAAAAAAGGTAGCCCAAGGGACTGCTTATTCAGTCTTCCCTGGTGCAAGAGGTGTTTGGCTGTGAAGACGCCAGAACAATGGCTCTGCTCCCAGGGCCTCAGTTTCCCAGTCAGAACAGACCTAGTCTCCAGAGCTCTCTGCTACAGAGCAGACATGGGGAAAAAGCTCTGAGGAGGGTGCCTTGAGGTTCCAGGGCTTGTCGAAGCCTTACCTGGGCTTTGGGGCCTAGGCACTGTGGCCTCTTTCACTGACTTTCCAGGTATCACTTCCCAGCCCCTTGTGATTTTCAGCCAGATGCAGCCTTGCAGGGTCTCTTCCTTAGAGTCAAAAAAGGTAGCCCAAGGGACTGCTTATTCAGTCTTCCCCCTGGTGCAAGAGGTGTTTTTGGCTGTGAAGACGCCAGAACAATGGGCTCTGCTCCCAGGGCCTCAGTTTCCCAGTCAGAACAGACCTAGTCTCCAGAGCTCTCTGCTACAGAGCAGACATGGGGAAAAAGCGCTGTGGAGGGTGCCTTCACGTTCCAGGGCACTGTCGAAGCCTTACCCGGGCTTTGGAGCCTAGGCACTGTGGCCTCTTTCACTGACTTTCCAGGTATCACTTCCCAGCCCCTTGTGATTTTCAGCCAGATGCAGCCTTGCAGGGTCTCTTCCTTAGAGTCAAAAAAGGTAGCCCAAGGGACTGCTTATTCAGTCTTCCCTGGTGCAAGAGGTGTTTGGCTGTGAAGACGCCAGAACAATGGCTCTGCTCCCAGGGCCTCAGTTTCCCAGTCAGAACAGACCTAGTCTCCAGAGCTCTCTGCTACAGAGCAGACATGGGGAAAAAGCTCTGAGGAGGGTGCCTTCACGTTCCAGGGCACCCTCGAAGCCTGGGAAACCCCTACCCGGGTTGGGGCCTAGGCACTGTGGCCTCTTTCACTGACTTTCCAGGTATCACTTCCCAGCCCCTTGTGATTTTTTTTTCAGCCAGATGCAGCCTTGCAGGGTCTCTTCCTTAGAGTCAAAAAAAGGTAGCCCAAGGGACTGCTTATTCAGTCTTCCCTGGTGCAAGAGGTGTTTGGCTGTGAAGACGCCAGAACAATGGCTCTGCTCCCAGGGCCTCAGTTTCCCAGTCAGAACAGACCTAGTCTCCAGAGCTCTCTGCTACAGAGCAGACATGGGGAAAAAGCGCTGGAGGGTTCTTCACGTTCCAGGGGCCTTGGGGAAGCCTTACCCGGGCTGCTGGAGCCTAGGCACTGTGGCCTCTTTCACTGACTTTCCAGGTATCACTTCCCAGCCCCTTGTGATTTTCAGCCAGATGCAGCCTTGCAGGGTCTCTTCCTTAGAGTCAAAAAAGGTAGCCCAAGGGACTGCTTATTCAGTCTTCCCTGGTGCAAGAGGTGTTTGGCTGTGAAGACGCCAGAACAATGGCTCTGCTCCCAGGGCCTCAGTTTCCCAGTCAGAACAGACCTAGTCTCCAGAGCTCTCTGCTACAGAGCAGAGCAGACATGGGGAAAAAGCTCTGAGGAGGGTGCCTTCACGTTCCAGGGCACTGTCGAAGCCTTACCTGGGCTTTGGAGCCTAGGCACTGTGGCCTCTTTCACTGACTTTCCAGGTATCACTTCCCAGCCCCTTGTGATTTTCAGCCAGATGCAGCCTTGCAGGGTCTCTTCCTTAGAGTCAAAAAAGGTAGCCCAAGGGACTGCTTATTCAGTCTTCCCTGGTGCAAGAGAGGTGTTTGGCTGTGAAGACGCCAGAACAATGGCTCTGCTCCCAGGGCCTCAGTTTCCCAGTCAGAACAGACCTAGTCTCCAGAGCTCTCTGCTACAGAGCAGACATGGGGAAATAGCTCTGAGGAGGGTTCCTTGAGGCTCCCTGCCTTGGGGAAGCCTTACCCGGGTGCTGGGGCCTAGGCACTGTGGCCTCTTTCACTGACTTTCCAGGTATCACTTCCCAGCCCCTTGTGATTTTCAGCCAGATGCAGCCTTGCAGGGTCTCTTCCTTAGAGTCAAAAAAGGTAGCCCAAGGGACTGCTTATTCAGTCTTCCCTGGTGCAAGAGGTGTTTGGCTGTGAAGACGCCAGAACAATGGCTCTGCTCCCAGGGCCTCAGTTTCCCAGTCAGAACAGACCTAGTCTCCAGAGCTCTCTGCTACAGAGCAGACATGGGGAAAAAGCTCTGAGGAGGGTTCCTTGAGGCTCCCTGGCACTGTCGAAGCCTACCTGGGCTTTGGGGGCCTAGGCACTGTGGCCTCTTTCACTGACTTTCCAGGTATCACTTCCCAGCCCCTTGTGATTTTCAGCCAGATGCAGCCTTGCAGGGTCTCTTCCTTAGAGTCAAAAAAGGTAGCCCAAGGGACTGCTTATTCAGTCTTCCCTGGTGCAAGAGGTGTTTGGGCTGTGAAGACGCCAGAACAATGGCTCTGCTCCCAGGGCCTCAGTTTTCCCAGTCAGAACAGACCTAGTCTCCAGAGCTCTCTGCTACAGAGCAGACATGGGAAAAAAGCGCTGTGGAGGGTGCCTTCACGTTCCAGGGCACTGTCGAAGCCTTACCTGGGCTTTGGAGCCTAGGCACTGTGGCCTCTTTCACTGACTTTCCAGGTATCACTTCCCAGCCCCTTGTGATTTTCAGCCAGATGCAGCCTTGCAGGGTCTCTTCCTTAGAGTCAAAAAAAGGTAGCCCAAGGGACTGCTTATTCAGTCTTCCCTGGTGCAAGAGGTGTTTGGCTGTGAAGACGCCAGAACAATGGCTCTGCTCCCAGGGCCTCAGTTTCCCAGTCAGAACAGACCTAGTCTCCAGAGCTCTCTGCTACAGAGCAGACATGGGGAAAAAGCTCTGAGGAGGGTTTCCTTCACGTTCCCTGGCTTGTCGAAGCCCTACCTGGGCTTTGGGGCCTAGGCACTGTGGCCTCTTTCACTGACTTTCCAGGTATCACTTCCCAGCCCCTTGTGATTTTCAGCCAGATGCAGCCTTGCAGGGTCTCTTCCTTAGAGTCAAAAAAGGTAGCCCAAGGGACTGCTTATTCAGTCTTCCCTGGTGCAAGAGGTGTTTGGCTGTGAAGACGCCAGAACAATGGCTCTGCTCCCAGGGCCTCAGTTTCCCAGTCAGAACAGACCTAGTCTCCAGAGCTCTCTGCTACAGAGCAGACATGGGGAAAAAGCTCTGAGGAGGGTGTGCTTCACGTTCCAGGGCACTGTCGAAGCCTTACCTGGGCTTTGGGGCCTAGGCACTGTGGCCTCTTTCACTGACTTTCCAGGTATCACTTCCCAGCCCCTTGTGATTTTTCAGCCCAGATGCAGCCTTGCAGGGTCTCTTCCTTAGAGTCAAAAAAGGTAGCCCAAGGGACTGCTTATTCAGTCTTCCCTGGTGCAAGAGGTGTTTGGCTGTGAAGACGCCAGAACAATGGCTCTGCTCCCAGGGCCCTCAGTTTCCCAGTCAGAACAGACCTAGTCTCCAGAGCTCTCTGCTACAGAGCAGACATGGGGAAAAAGCTCTGAGGAGGGTTCCTTCACGTTCCCTGGCACTGTCGAAGCCTTACCTGGGCTTTGGAGCCTAGGCACTGTGGCCTCTTTCACTGACTTTCCAGGTATCACTTCCCAGCCCCTTGTGATTTTCAGCCAGATGCAGCCTTGCAGGGTCTCTTCCTTAGAGTCAAAAAAAGGTAGCCCAAGGGACTGCTTTATTCAGTCTTCCCTGGTGCAAGAGGTGTTTGGCTGTGAAGACGCCAGAACAATGGCTCTGCTCCCAGGGCCTCAGTTTCCCAGTCAGAACAGACCTAGTCTCCAGAGCTCTCTGCTACAGAGCAGACATGGGGAAAAAGCGCTGTGGAGGGTTTCCTTGAGGCGTCCCAGGCACTGTCGAAGCCCTACTACTGGGCTTTGGAGCCTAGGCACTGTGGCCTCTTTCACTGACTTTCCAGGTATCACTTCCCAGCCCCTTGTGATTTTCAGCCAGATGCAGCCTTGCAGGGTCTCTTCCTTAGAGTCAAAAAAGGTAGCCCAAGGGACTGCTTATTCAGTCTTCCCCTGGTGCAAGAGGTGTTTGGCTGTGAAGACGCCAGAACAATGGCTCTGCTCCCAGGGCCTCAGTTTCCCAGTCAGAACAGACCTAGTCTCCAGAGCTCTCTGCTACAGAGCAGAGACATGGGGAAAAAGCTCTGTGGAGGGGTTCCTTGAGGCTTCCAGGGCACTGGGGAAGCCTTACCTGGGGCTTTGGAGCCTAGGCACTGTGGCCTCTTTCACTGACTTTCCAGGTATCACTTCCCCAGCCCCTTGTGATTTTCAGCCAGATGCAGCCTTGCAGGGTCTCTTCCTTAGAGTCAAAAAAGGTAGCCCAAGGGACTGCTTATTCAGTCTTCCCTGGTGCAAGAGGTGTTTGGCTGTGAAGACGCCGCCAGAACAATGGCTCTGCTCCCAGGGCCTCAGTTTCCCAGTCAGAACAGACCTAGTCTCCAGAGCTCTCTGCTACAGAGCAGACATGGGGAAAAAAGCTCTGAGGAGGGTGCCTTTCACGTTCCAGGGCACTGTCGAAGCCCTACCTGGGCTTTGGAGCCTAGGCACTGTGGCCTCTTTCACTGACTTTCCAGGTATCACTTCCCAGCCCCTTGTGATTTTCAGCCAGATGCAGCCTTGCAGGGTCTCTTCCTTAGAGTCAAAAAAGGTAGCCCAAGGGACTGCTTATTCAGTCTTCCCTGGTGCAAGAGGTGTTTGGCTGTGAAGACGCCAGAACAATGGCTCTGCTCCCAGGGCCTCAGTTTCCCAGTCAGAACAGACCTAGTCTCCAGAGCTCTCTGCTACAGAGCAGACATGGGGAAAAAGCTCTGTGGAGGGTTGCCTTCAGGTTCCAGGGCACTGTCGAAGCCTTACCTGGGCTTTGGAGCCTAGGCACTGTGGGCCTCTTTCACTGACTTTCCAGGTATCACTTCCCAGCCCCCTGTGTGATTTTCAGCCAGATGCAGCCTTGCAGGGTCTCTTCCTTAGAGTCAAAAAAGGTAGCCCAAGGGACTGCTTATTCAGTCTTCCCTGGTGCAAGAGGTGTTTGGCTGTGAAGACGCCAGAAACAATGGCTCTGCTCCCAGGGCCTCAGTTTCCCAGTCAGAACAGACCTAGTTCCAGAGCTCTCTGCTACACAGAGCAGACATGGGGAAAAAAAGCTCTGAGGAGGGTTCCTTCAGGTTCCCTGGCACTGTCGAAGCCTTACCCTGGCTGCTGGGGCCTAGGCACTGTGGCCTCTTTTCACTGACTTTCCAGGTATCACTTCCCAGCCCCTTGTGATTTTCAGCCAGATGCAGCCTTGCAGGGTCTCTTCCTTAGAGTCAAAAAAAAAAGTAGCCCAAGGGACTGCTTATTCAGTCTTCCCTGGTGCAAGAGGTGTTTGGCTGTGAAGACGCCAGAACAATGGCTCTGCTCTCCCAGGCCTCAGTTTCCCAGTCAGAACAGACCTAGTCTCCAGAGCTCTCTGCTACAGAGCAGACATGGGGAAAAAAGCGCTCTGAGGAGGGTTCCTTCACGTTCCAGGGCACTGTCGAAGCCTTACCTGGGCTTTGGGGCCTAGGCACTGTGGCCCTCTTTCACTGACTTTCCAGGTATCACTTCCCAGCCCCTTGTGATTTTCAGCCAGATGCAGCCTTGCAGGGTCTCTTCCTTAGAGTCAAAAAAGGTAGCCCAAGGGACTGCTTATTCAGTCTTCCCTGGTGCAAGAGGTGTTTGGGCTGTGAAGACGCCAGAACAATGGCTCTGCTCCCAGGGCCTCAGTTTCCCAGTCAGAACAGACCTAGTCTCCAGAGCTCTCTGCTACAGAGCAGACATGGGGAAAAAGCGCTGTGGAGGGTGCCTTCACGTTCCAGGGCACTGTCGAAGCCCCTACCTGGGCTTTGGGCCCTAGGCACTGTGGCCTCTTTCACTGACTTTCCAGGTATCACTTCCCAGCCCCTTGTGATTTTCAGCCAGATGCAGCCTTGCAGGGTCTCTTCCTTAGAGTCAAAAAAGGTAGCCCAAGGGACTGCTTATTCAGTCAGTTTCCCTGGTGCAAGAGGTGTTTGGCTGTGAAGACGCCAGAAAATGGCTGGCTCTGCTCCCAGGGCCTCAGTTTCCCAGTCAGAACAGACCTAGTCTCCAGAGCTCTCTGCTACAGAGCAGACATGGGGAAAAAGCTCTGAGGGAGGGTTCCTTCAGGCTCCAGGGCACTCGAAGCCCTACCCGGGGCTTTGGGGCCTAGGCACTGTGGCCTCTTTCACTGACTTTCCAGGTATATCACTTCCCAGCCCCCTTGTGATTTTCAGCCAGATGCAGCCTTGCAGGGTCTCTTCCTTAGAGTCAAAAAAGGTAGCCCAAGGGACTGCTTATTCAGTCTTCCCCTGGTGCAAGAGGTGTTTGGCTGTGAAGACGCCAGAACAATGGCTCTGCTGCTCCCAGGGCCTCAGTTTCCCAGTCAGAGAACAGACCTACCTAGTCTCCAGAGCTCTCTGCTACAGAGCAGACATGGGGAAAAAGCGCTGTGGAGGGTTCCTTCACGTTTCCCTGGCACTGTCGAAGCCTTACCTGGGCTTTGGGGCCTAGGCACTGTGGCCTCTCTTTCACTGACTTTCCAGGTATCACTTCCCAGCCCCCTTGTGATTTTTTCAGCCAGATGCAGCCTTGCAGGGTCTCTTCCTTTAGAGTCAAAAAAAAAGGTAGCCCAAGGGACTGCTTTATTCAGTCTTCCCTGGTGCAAGAGGTGTTTGGCTGTGAAGACGCCAGAACAATGGCTCTGCTCCCAGGGCCTCAGTTTTCCCAGTCAGAACAGACCTAGTCTCCAGAGCTCTCTGCTACAGAGCAGACAGACATGGGGAAAAAAGCTCTGAGGAGGGTTCCTTCACGTTCCCCTGCCACTGTCGAAGCCCTTACCTGGGCTTTGGGGCCTAGGCACTGTGGCCTCTTTCACTGACTTTCCAGGTATCACTTCCCAGCCCCTTGTGATTTTCAGCCAGATGCAGCCTTGCAGGGTCTCTTCCTTAGAGTCAAAAAAGGTAGCCCAAGGGACTGCTTATTCAGTCTTCCCTGGTGCAAGAGGTGTTTGGCTGTGAAGACGCCAGAACAATGGCTCTGCTCTGCTCCCAGGGCCTCAGTTTCCCAGTCAGAACAGACCTAGTCTCCAGAGCTCTCTGCTACAGAGCAGACATGGGGAAAAAAAAGCGCTGTGGAGGGTTCCTTCACGTTCCAGGGCACTGTCGAAGCCTTACCCTGGGCTTTGGAGCCTAGGCACTGTGGCCTCTTTCACTGACTTTCCAGGTATCACTTCCCAGCCCCTTGTGATTTTCAGCCAGATGCAGCCTTGCAGGGTCTCTTCCCTTAGAGTCAAAAAAGGTAGCCCAAGGGACTGCTTATTCAGTCTTCCCTGGTGCAAGAGGTGTTTGGCTGTGAAGACGCCAGAACAATGGCTCTGCTCCCAGGGCCTCAGTTTCCCAGTCAGAACAGAGACCTAGTCTCCAGAGCTCTCTGCTACAGAGCAGACATGGGGGAAAAATAGCTCTGAGGAGGGTTCCTTCACGCTCCCTGGGCACTGTCGAAGCCTTACCTGGGCTTTGGAGCCTAGGCACTGTGGCCTCTTTCACTGACTTTCCAGGTATCACTTCCCAGCCCCTTGTGATTTTCAGCCAGATGCAGCCTTGCAGGGTCTCTTCCTTAGAGTCAAAAAAAGGTAGCCCAAGGGACTGCTTATTCAGTCTTCCCTGGTGCAAGAGGTGTTTGGGCTGTGAAGACGCCAGAACAATGGCTCTGCAATGGCTCTGCTCCCCCAGGGCCTCAGTTTCCCAGTCAGAACAGACCTAGTCTCCAGAGCTCTCTGCTACAGAGCAGACATGGGGAAAAAGCTCTGTGGAGGGTTCCTTCACGTTCCAGGGCACTGTCGAAGCCTTACCTGGGCTTTGGAGCCTAGGCACTGTGGCCTCTTTCACTGACTTTCCAGGTATCACTTCCCAGCCCCTTGTGATTTTCAGCCAGATGCAGCCTTGCAGGGTCTCTCTCCTTAGAGTCAAAAAAAAAGTAGCCCAAGGGACTGCTTATTCAGTCTTCCCCTGTGCAAGAGGTGTTTGGCTGTGAAGACGCCAGAACAATGGCTCTGCTCCCAGGGCCTCAGTTTCCCAGTCAGAACAGACCTAGTCTCCAGAGCTCTCTGCTACAGAGCAGACATGGGGAAAAAAGCGCTCTGAGGAGGGTTCCTTCACGTTCCCTGGGCACTGTCGAAGCCCTACCTGGGTTTGGGGCCTAGGCACTGTGGCCTCTTTCACTGACTTTCCAGGTATCACTTCCCAGCCCCTTGTGATTTTCAGCCAGATGCAGCCTTGCAGGGTCTCTTCCTTAGAGAGTCAAAAAAGGTAGCCCAAGGGACTGCTTATTCAGTCTTCCCTGGTGCAAGAGGTGTTTGGCTGTGAAGACGCCAGAACAATGGCTCTGCTCCCCCAGGGCCTCAGTTTCCCAGTCAGAACAGACCTAGTCTCCAGAGCTCTCTGCTACAGAGAGACAGACATGGGGAAAAAGCTCTGTGGAGGGTTCCTTCACGTTCCCTGGCACTGGGGAAGCCTTACCCTGGGCTTTGGAGCCTAGGCACTGTGGCCTCTTTCACTGACTTTCCAGGTATCACTTCCCAGCCCCTTGTGATTTTCAGCCAGATGCAGCCTTGCAGGGTCTCATCCTTAGAGTCAAAAAAGGTAGCCCAAGGGACTGCTTATTCAGTCTTCCCTGGTGCAAGAGGTGTTTGGCTGTGAAGACGCCAGAACAATGGCTCTGCTCCCAGGGCCTCAGTTTCCCAGTCAGAACAGACCTAGTCTCCAGAGCTCTCTGCTACAGAGCAGACATGGGGAAAAAGCTCTGTGGAGGGTTCCTTCACGTTCCAGGCACTGTCGAAGCCTTACCTGGGCTTTGGAGCCTAGGCACTGTGGCCTCTTTCACTGACTTTCCAGGTATCACTTCCCAGCCCCTTGTGATTTTCAGCCAGATGCAGCCTTGCAGGGTCTCTTCCTTAGAGTCAAAAAAGGTAGCCCAAGGGACTGCTTATTCAGTCAGTCTTCCCTGGTGCAAGAGGTGTTTGGCTGTGAAGACGCCAGAACAATGGCTCTGCTCCCAGGGCCTCAGTTTCCCAGTCAGAACAGACCTAGTCTCCAGAGCTCTCTGCTACAGAGCAGACATGGGGGAAAAAGCTCTGTGGAGGGTGCCTTCACGTTCCCTGGGCACTGTCGAAGCCTTACCTGGGCTTTGGAGCCTAGGCACTGTGGCCTCTTTCACTGACTTTCCAGGTATCACTTCCCAGCCCCTTGTGATTTTCAGCCAGATGCAGCCTTGCAGGGTCTCTTCCTTAGAGTCAAAAAAGGTAGCCCAAGGGGACTGCTTATTCAGTCTTCCCTGGTGCAAGAGGTGTTTGGCTGTGAAGACGCCAGAACAATGGCTCTGCTCCCAGGGCCTCAGTTTCCCAGTCAGAACAGACCTAGTCTCCAGAGCTCTCTGCTACAGAGCAGACATGGGGAAAAAAAAGCTCTGAGGAGGGTGCCTTGAGGCGTTCCAGGGCACTGTCGAAGCCCTTACCTGGGCTTTGGAGCCTAGGCACTGTGGCCTCTTTCACTGACTTTCCAGGTATCACTTCCCAGCCCCTTGTGATTTTCAGCCAGATGCAGCCTTGCAGGGTCTCTTCCTTTAGAGTCAAAAAAGGTAGCCCAAGGGACTGCTTATTCAGTCTTCCCTGGTGCAAGAGGTGTTTGGCTGTGAAGACGCCAGAACAATGGCTCTGCTCCCAGGGCCTCAGTTTCCCAGTCAGAACAGACCTAGTCTCCAGAGCTCTCTGCTACAGAGCAGACATGGGGAAAAAGCTCTGTGGAGGGTTCCTTCAGGTTCCAGGGCACTGTCGAAGCCTACCTGGGCTTTGGAGCCTAGGCACTGTGGCCTCTTTCACTGACTTTCCAGGTATCACTTCCCAGCCCCTTGTGATTTTCAGCCAGATGCAGCCTTTGCAGGGTCTCTTCCTTAGAGTCAAAAAAGGTAGCCCAAGGGACTGCTTATTCAGTCTTCCCTGGTGCAAGAGGTGTTTGGCTGTGAAGACGCCAGAACAATGGCTCTGCTCCCAGGGCCTCAGTTTCCCAGTCAGAACAGACCTAGTCTCCAGAGCTCTCTGCTACAGAGCAGACATGGGGAAAAAGCGCTGTGGAGGGTGCCTTCACGTTCCAGGGCACTGTCGAAGCCTTACCCTGGGCTTTGGAGCCTAGGCACTGTGGCCTCTTTCACTGACTTTCCAGGTATCACTTCCCAGCCCCTTGTGATTTTCAGCCAGATGCAGCCTTGCAGGGTCTCTTCCTTAGAGTCAAAAAAGGTAGCCCAAGGGGACTGCTTATTCAGTCTTCCCTGGTGCAAGAGGTGTTTGGCTGTGAAGACGCCAGAACAATGGCTCTGCTCCCAGGGGCCTCAGTTTTCCCAGTCAGAGAACAGACCTAGTCTCCAGAGCTCTCTGCTACAGAGCAGACATGGGGAAATAGCTCTGAGGAGGGTGCCTTTGACGTTCCAGGGCCACTGTCGAAGCCCTACCTGGGCTTTGGAGCCTAGGCACTGTGGCCTCTTTCACTGACTTTCCAGGTATCACTTCCCAGCCCCTTGTGATTTTCAGCCAGATGCAGCCTTGCAGGGTCTCTTCCTTAGAGTCAAAAAAGGTAGCCCAAGGGACTGCTTATTCAGTCTTCCCTGGTGCAAGAGGTGTTTGGCTGTGAAGACGCCCAGAACAATGGCTCTGCTCCCAGGGCCTCAGTTTCCCAGTCAGAACAGACCTAGTCTCCAGAGCTCTCTGCTACAGAGCAGACATGGGGAAAAAGCGCTGTGGAGGGTGCCTTCACGTTCCAGGGCACTGTCGAAGCCTTACCTGGGCTTTGGAGCCTAGGCACTGTGGCCTCTTTCACTGACTTTCCAGGTATCACTTCCCAGCCCCTTGTGATTTTCAGCCAGATGCAGCCTTGCAGGGTCTCTTCCTTAGAGTCAAAAAAGGTAGCCCAAGGGACTGCTTATTCAGTCTTCCCTGGTGCAAGAGGTGTTTGGCTGTGAAGACGCCAGAACAATGGCTCTGCTCCCAGGGCCTCAGTTTCCCAGTCAGAACAGACCTAGTCTCCAGAGCTCTCTGCTACAGAGCAGACATGGGGAAAAAAGCGCTGTGGAGGGGGTTCCTTCACGTTCCAGGGCACTGTCGAAGCCTTACCTGGGCTTTGGGCCTCCTAGGCACTGTGGCCTTTTTCACTGACTTTCCAGGTATCACTTCCCAGCCCCTTGTGATTTTCAGCCAGATGCAGCCTTGCAGGGTCTCTTCCTTAGAGTCAAAAAAGGTAGCCCAAGGGACTGCTTATTCAGTCTTCCCTGTGCAAGAGGTGTTTGGCTGTGAAGACGCCAGAACAATGGCTTGCTCCCAGGGCCTCAGTTTCCCAGTCAGAACAGACCATAGTCTCCAGA
>JAGTYA010000565.1:0-21938 GCA_024291935.2 Okapia johnstoni | reverse complement strand
ACCCTGCTAAGGCTTGCATCTGGCTGAATATCACAAGGGGCTGGGAAGCTGATACCCTGGTAAGACAGTTGAAAGAAGGGGCCACAGTGCACTAGGCTCCAAAGCCCAGGTAAGGCTTCAACAGTGCCCTGGAACGTGAAGGCACCCTCCACAGCGCTTTTTTCCCACATGTCTGCTCTGTAGCAGAGAGCTCTGGAGACTAGGTCTGTTCTGAACTGGGAAACTGAGGCCCTGGGAGCAGAGCCATTGTTCTGGCGTCTTCACAGCCCAAAGCCCAGGTAGGGCTTCGGCAAGGCAGGGAGCGTGAAAGGCACCCTCCACAGAGCTTTTTCCCCATGTCTGCTCTGTAGCAGAGAGCTCTGGAGACTAGGTCTGTTTGACTGGGAAACTGAGGCCCTGGGAGCAGAGCCATTGTTCTGGCGTCTTCACAGCCAAACACCTCTTGCACCAGGGAAGACTGAATAAGCAGTCCCTTGGGCTACCTTTTTTGACTCTAAGGAAGAGACCCTGCAAGGCTGCATCTGGCTGAAAATCACAAGGGGCTGGGAAGTGATAACCTGGAAAGTCAGTGAAAGAGGCCACAGTGCCTAGGCTCCAAAGCCCCAGGTAAGGCTTCGACAGTGCCCTGGAACGTGAAGGACCCTCCACAGCGCTTTTTCCCACATGTCTGCTCTGTAGCAGAGAGCTCTGGAGACTAGGTCTGTTCTGACTGGGAAACTGAGGCCCTGGGGAGCAGAGCCATTGTTCTGGCGTCTTCACAGCCACAGCCAAACACCTCTTTGCACCAGGGAAGACTGAATAAGCAGTCCCTTGGGCTACCTTTTTTGACTCTAAGGAAGAGACCCCTGCAAGGCTGCATCTGGCTGAAAAATCACAAGGGGGGGCTGGGAAGTGATACCTGGGAAAGTCAGTGAAAGAGGCCACAGTGCCTAGGCTCCCAAAGCCCGTGGTAGGGCTTCGACAGTGCCCTGGAAGGCAGGTGAGAGGCAAGGAACCCTCCTCAGCGCTTTTTCCCCATGTCTGCTCTGTAGCCAGAGAGCTCTGGAGACTAGGTCTGTTCTGACTGGGAAAACTGAGGCCCTGGGAGCAGAGCCATTGTTCTGGCGTCTCTTCACAGCCAAACACCTCTTGCACCAGGGAAGACTGAATAAGCAGAGTCCCTTGGGCTACCTTTTTTGACTCTAAGGAAGAGACCCTGCAAGGCTGCATCTGGCTGAAAATCACAAGGGGCTGGGAAGTGATACCTGGAAAGTCAGTGAAAGAGGCCACAGTGCCTAGGCTCCCAAAGCACCAGGGGTAGGCTTCGACAAGTGCCCTGGAACGTGTGAAGGAACCCTCCTCCACAGCTATTTCCCCCATGTCTGCTCTGTAGCAGAGAGCTCTGGAGACTAGGTCTGTTTCTGACTGGGGGAAACTGAGGCCCTGGGAGCAGAGCCATTGTTCTGGCGTCTTCACAGCCAAAACACCTCTTGCACCAGGGAAGACTGAATAAGCAGTCCCTTGGGCTACCTTTTTTGACTCTCTAAGGAAGAGACCTGCAAGGCTGCATCTGGCTGAAAATCACAAGGGGCTGGGAAGTGATACCTGGAAAGTCAGTGAAAGAGGCCACAGTGCCTAGGCCTCCAAAGCCCAGGGTAAGGCTTCGACAGTGCCCTGGAACGTGAAGGAACCCTCCACAGAGCTTTTTTCCCCATGTCTGCTCTGTAGCAGAGAGCTCTGGAGACTAGGTCTGTTCTGACTGGGAAACTGAGGCCCTGGGAGCAGAGCCATTTGTTCTGGCGTCTCTTCACAGCCAAACACCTCTTGCACCAGGGAAGACTGAATAAGCAGTCCCTTGGGCTACCTTTTTTGACTCTAAGGAAGAGACCCTGCAAGGCTGCATCTGGCTGAAAATCACAAGGGGCTGGGAAGTGATACCTGGAAAGTCAGTGAAAAGAGGCCACAGTGCCTAGGCCCCAAAGCACCCCGGGGTAGGGCTTCGACAGTGCCCTGGAACCTCAAGGACACCCTCCTCAGAGCTATTTCCCCATGTCTGCTCTGTAGCAGAGAGCTCTGGAGACTAGGTCTGTTCTGACTGGGAAAAAACTGAGGCCCCTGGGAGCAGAGCCATTGTTTCTGGGCGTCTTCACAGCCAAACACCTCTCTTGCACCAGGGAAGACTGAATAAGCAGTCCCTTGGGCTACCTTTTTTTGACTCTAAGGAAGAGAGACCCTGCAAGGCTGCATCTGGCTGAAAATCACAAGGGGGCTGGGAGTGAAGTGATACCTGGAAAGTCAGTGAAAGAGGCCACAGTGCCTAGGCTCCAAAGCCCAGGTAAGGCTTCGACAGTGCCCTGGAGCCTCAAGGAACCCTCCTCAGAGCTATTTCCCCCATGTCTGCTCTGTAGCAGAGAGCTCTGGAGACTAGGTCTGTTCTGACTGGGAAACTGAGGCCCTGGGAGCAGAGCCATTGTTCTGGCGTCTTCACAGCCAAACACCTCTTGCACCAGGGAAGACTGAATAAGCAGTCCCTTGGGCTACCTTTTTTGACTCTAAGGAAGAGACCCTGCAAGGCTGCATCTGGCTGAAAATCACAAGGGGCTGGGAAGTGATACCTGGAAAGTCAGTGAAAGAGGCCACAGTGCCTAGGCTCCAAAGCCCAGGTAAGGCTTCGACAGTGCCCTGGAACGTGAAGGCACCCTCCACAGAGCTTTTTCCCCCATGTCTGCTCTCTGTGTAGCAGAGAGCTCTGGAGACTAGGTCTGTTCTGACTGGGAAACTGAGGCCCTGGGAGCAGAGAGCCATTGTTCTGGCGTCTTCACAGCCAAACAACCTCTTGCACCAGGGAAGACTGAAATAAGCAGTCCCTTGGGCTACCTTTTTTGACTCTAAGGAAGAGACCCTGCAAGGCTGCATCTGGCTGAAAATCACAAGGGGCTGGGAAGTGATACCTGGAAAGTCAGTGAAAGAGGCCACAGTGCCTAGGCTCCAAAGCCCAGGTAAGGCTTCGACAGTGCCCTGGAACGTGAAGGCACCCTCCACAGCGCTATTTCCCCATGTCTGCTCTGTAGCAGAGAGCTCTGGAGACTAGGTCTGTTCTGACTGGGAAACTGAGGCCCTGGGAGCAGAGCCATTGTTCTGGCGTCTTCACAGCCAAACACCTCTTGCACCAGGGAAGACTGAATAAGCAGTCCCTTGGGCTACCTTTTTTGACTCTAAGGAAGAGACCCTGCAAGGCTGCATCTGGCTGAAAATCACAAGGGGCTGGGAAGTGATACCTGGAAAGTCAGTGAAAGAGGCCACAGTGCCTAGGCCCCCAGCACCCGGGTAGGGCTTCCCCAAGGCAGGGAGCCTCAAGGAACCCTCCTCAGAGCTATTTTCCCCCCATGTCTGCTCTGTAGCAGAGAGCTCTGGAGACTAGGTCTGTTCTGACTGGGAAACTGAGGCCCTGGGAGCAGAGCCATTGTTTCTGGCGTCTTCACAGCCAAACACCTCTTGCACCAGGGAGGGAAGACTGAATAAGCAGTCCCTTGGGCTACCTTTTTTGACTCTAAGGAAGAGACCCTGCAAGGCTGCATCTGGCTGGCTGAAAATCACAAGGGGCTGGGAAGTGATACCTGGAAAGTCAGTGAAAGAGGGCCACAGTGCCTAGGCTGCTCCAAAGCCCAGGTAAGGCTTCGACAAGGCCCTGGAACGTGAAGGCCACCCTCCACAGCGCTTTTTTTCCCCATGTCTGCTCTGTAGCAGAGAGCTCTCTGGAGACTAGGTCTGTCTTCTGACTGGGAAACTGAGGCCCCTGGGAGCAGAGCCATTGTGTTCTGGCGTCTTCTCAGCCAAACACCTCTTTGCACACAGGGGGAGACTTGAATAAGCAGTCCCTTGGGCTACCTTTTTTTGACTCTAAGGAAGAGACCCTGCAAGGCTGCATCTGGCTGAAAAATCACAAGGGGCTGGGAAGTGATACCTGGAAAAGTCAGTGAAAAGAGGCCACAGTGCCTAGGCTCCAAAGCCCAGGTAAGGCTTCCCCAGTGCCCTGGGTAGCCTCAAGGCACCCTCCACAGAGCTTTTTTTTCCCCATGTCTGCTCTGTAGCAGAGAGAGCTCTGGAGACTAGGTCTGTTCTGACTGGGAAACTGAGGCCCTGGGAGCAGAGCCATTGTTCTCTGGCGTCTTCACAGCCAAACACCTCTTCTTGCACCAGGGAAGACTGGAACGTGAATAAGCAGTCCCTTGGGGCTACCTTTTTTTGACTCTAAGGAAGAGACCCTGCAAAGGCTGCATCTGGCTGAAAAATCACAAGGGGCTGGGAAGTGATACCTGGAAAGTCAGTGAAAGAGGCCACAGTGCCTAGGCTCCAAAGCCACAGGTAGGGCTTCGACAGTGCAAGGGAACGGTGAAAGGTGAAGAACCCTCCACAGAGCTATTTTCCCCATGTCTCTGCTCTGTAGAGCAGAGAGCTCTGGAGACTAGGTCTGTTCTGACTGGGAAAAACTGAGGCCCTGGGAGAGCAGAGCCATTGTTCTGGCGTCTTCACAGCCAAACACCTCTTGCACCAGGGAAGACTGAATAAGCAGTCCCTTGGGCTACCTTTTTTGACTCTAAGGAAGAGACCCTGCAAGGCTGCATCTGGCTGAAAATCACAAGGGGCTGGGAAGTGATACCTGGAAAAGTCAGTGAAAAGAGGCCACAGTGTGCCTAGGCCCCAAAGCCCAGGTAAGGCTTCGACAGTGCCCTGGAACGTGAAAGGCACCCTCCACAGCGCTATTTTTCCCCATGTCTGCTCTGTAGCAGAGAGCTCTGGAGACTAGGTCTGTTCTGACTGGGAAACTGAGGCCCTGGGAGCAGAGCCATTGTTTCTGGCGTCTTCACAGCCAAACACCTCTTGCACCAGGGAAGACTGAATAAGCAGTCCCCCTTGGGCTACCTTTTTTTGACTCTAAGGAAGAGACCCTGCAAGGCTGCATCTGGCTGAAAATCACAAGGGGCTGGGAAGTGATACCTGGAAAGTCAGTGAAAGAGGCCACAGTGCCTAGGCCTCCAAAGCACCCGGGTAGGGCTTCCCCCAAGGCCCTGGAGCCTGAAGGAACCCTCCTAAAGAGCTATTTCCCCATGTCTGCTCTGTAGCAGAGAGCTCTGGAGACTAGGTCCTGTTTTCTGACTGGGAAACTGAGGCCCTGGGAGCAGAGCCATTTGTTCTGGCGTCTTCACAGCCAAACACCTCTTGCACCAGGGAAGACTGAAAAAGCAGTCCCTTGGGCTACCTTTTTTTTTGACTCTAAGGAAGAGACCCTGCAAGGCTGCATCTGGCTGAAAATCACAAGGGGCTGGGAAGTGATACCTGGAAAGTCAGTGAAAAGAGGCCCACAGTGCCTAGGCCTCCAAAGCCCAGGTAAGGCTTCGACAGTGCCCTGGAACGTGAAGGCAGCCTCCTCAGCGAACCTTTTTTTTCCCCATGTCTGCTCTGTAGCAGAGAGCTCTGGAGAGACTAGGTCTGTTCTGACTGGGAAACTGAGGCCCTGGGAGCAGAGCCATTGTTCTGGCGTCTTCACAGCCAAACACCTCTTGCACCAGGGAAGACTGAATAAGCAGTCCCCTTGGGCTACCTTTTTTGACTCTAAGGAAGAGACCCTGCAAGGCTGCATCTGGCTGAAAATCACAAGGGGGGCTGGGAAAGTGAATACCTGGAAAAGTCAGTGAAAGAGGCCACAGTGCCTAGGCTCCAAAGCCCATGTAAGGCTTCGACAGTGCCCTGGAACGTGAAGGAACCCTCCACAGCGCTTTTTCCCCCATGTCTGCTCTGTAGCAGAGAGCTCTGGAGACTAGGTCTGTACTGACTGGGAAACTGAGGCCCTGGGAGCAGAGCCATTGTTCTGGCGTCTTCACAGCCAAACACCTCTTGCACCAGGGAAGACTGAATAAGCAGTCCCTTTGGGCTACCTTTTTTTGACTCTAAGGAAGAGACCCTGCAAGGCTGCATCTGGCTGAAAAATCACAAGGGGCTGGGAAGTGATACCTGGAAAGTCAGTGAAAGAGGCCACAGTGCCTAGGCCCCAGCACCCGGGTAGGGCTTCGACCCCAAGGCAGGGAGCCTCAAGGAACCCTCCTCAGAGCTATTTCCCCATGTCTGCTCTGTAGCAGAGAGCTCTGGAGACTAGGTCTGTTCTGACTGGGAAACTGAGGCCCTGGGAGCAGAGCCAATTGTTCTGGCGTCTTCACAGCCAAACACCTCTTGCACCAGGGAAGACTGAATAAGCAGTCCCTTGGGCTACCTTTTTTTGACTCTAAGGAAGAGACCCTGCAAGGCTGCATCTGGCTGAAAATCACAAGGGGCTGGGAAGTGATACCTGGAAAAGTCAGTGAAAAGAGGCCACAGTGCCTAGGCCCCAAAGCCCAGGTAAGGCTTCGACAGTGCCCTGGAAAGCGTGAAGGCACCCTCCACAGCGCTTTTTCCCCATGTCTGCTCTGTAGCAGAGAGCTCTGGAGACTAGGTCTGTGTTCTGACTGGGAAACTGAGGCCCTGGGAGCAGAGCCATTGTTCTGGCGTCTTCACAGCCAAACACCTCTTGCACCAGGGAAGACTGAATAAGCAGTCCCTTGGGCTACCTTTTTTGACTCTAAGGAAGAGACCCTGCAAGGCTGCATCTGGCTGAAAATCACAAGGGGCTGGGAAGTGATACCTGGAAAGTCAGTGAAAGAGGCCACAGTGCCTAGGCTCCAAAGCCCCGGGTAAGGCTTCGACCAAGCCCTGGAACGTGAAGGAACCCTCCACAGCGCTTTTTTCCCCATGTTGCTGCTCTGTAGCAGAGAGCTCTGGAGACTAGGTCTGTTCTGACTGGGAAACTGAGGCCCTGGGAGCAGAGCCATTGTTCTGGCGTTCTTCACAGCCAAACACCTCTTGCACCAGGGAAGACTGAATAAGCACTCCCTTGGGCTACCTTTTTTTGACTCTAAGGAAGAGACCCTGCAAGGCTGCATCTGGCTGAAAATCACAAGGGGCTGGGAAAGTGATACCTGGAAAGTCAGTGAAAAGAGGCCACAGTGCAGTGCCTAGGCTCCAAAGCCTAAAAGCCCGGGTAGGGCTTCCCCAAGGCAGGAGCCTGGAAGGAACACCCTCCCTCAGAGCTATTTCCCCCATGTCTGCTCTGTAGCAGAGAGCTCTGGAGACTAGGTCTGTTCTGACTGGGAAACTGAGGCCCTGGGAGCAGAGCCATTGTTCTGGCGTCTTCACAGCCAAACACCTCTTGCACCAGGGAAGACTGAATAAGCAGTCCCTTGGGCTACCTTTTTTGACTCTAAGGAAGAGACCCTGCAAGGCTGCATCTGGGCTGAAAATCACAAGGGGCTGGGAAGTGTGCTACCTGGAAAGTCAGTGAAAGAGGCCACAGTGCCTAGGCCCCAAAACTCCGAGGGTAGGGCTTCGACAGTGCCCTGGAACGCCTGGAAGGAACCCTCTTCAGCGAGCTTCTTTCCACCATGTCTGCTCTGTAGCAGAGGAGCTCTGGAGACTAAGGTCTGTTCTGACTGGGAAACTGAGGCCCTGGGGAGCAGAGCCATTGTTTCTGGCGTCTTCACAGCCAAACACCTTGATTTGCACCAGTGGAAGACTGAAATAAGCAGTCCCTTGGGCTACCTTTTTTGACTCTAAGGGAAAGAGACCCTGCAAGGCTGCATCTGGCTGAAAATCACAAGGGGCTGGGAAGTGGATACCTGGAAAGTCAGTGAAAGGAGGCCACAGTGCCTAGGCTCCAGCACCCGGGTTAGGGCTTCCCAAGTGCAGGGAACGTGAAGGAGCCCTCCTCAGAGCTATTTCCCCATGTTCTGCTCTGTAGCAGAGAGCTCTGGTGACTAGGTCTGTTTCTGACATGGGAAACTGAGGTCCCGTGGGAGCAGGCCATAGGTTTATCTGGCGTCTTCACAGGCCAAACACCTCTTGCACCAGGAGAAGACTGAATAAGCAGTCCTCTGGGCTACCTTAGTTTTGTGACTGTAAGGAAGAGACTCCTGCAAGGCTGCATCTGGCTGAAACCTATCACATGGGGCTGGAAGTGATACCTGGGAAAAGTCAGTTGAAAGAGAGGCCACAGTGCCTACGCTAAAGCCCAGGTTAAGGCTATCGACAGTGCCCGAGTGGAACCACGTGAAGCACCCTCTCCACAGCGCTTTTTCCCCATGTCTGCTCTGTAGAAGAGGAGCTCTGGAGACTAGGGTCCTTACTGACCGGGAAACTGAGGCCCCTGGGAGCAGAGAGCCATTGTTCTGGCGTCCTTCACAGCCAAACACCTCTTAATTGCACCAGGGAAGACCCTGAATAAGCAGCAGTCCCTTGGGCTACCTTTTTTACTGACTCTAAGGTTTAGAGACATGCCTCAAGGCTGCGCATCTGGCTGAAAATCACAATCTGCAGCCTGCCGTAAGTGATACCTGGAAAGTCAGTGAAATGGAGGCCACAGTGCCTCTCAGGCTCCAACTGCACCCGGCTAGTAGGGCTTCCCAATAGTTCAGGGATGAAAGTCAAGGCATTCTCCTCCTCAGCAGCTTCTTTCCCGCATGTCTGCTCTGTAAGCAGAGAGCTCTGGAGGACTAGGTCTGTTCTGACTGGGAAACTGAGGCTCCCTGGTATGCAGACGCCATTGTTCTGTGCATCCTCACTTAAGCAACAAACATACCTCTTGAGCAACAGGGAAGCCTGAATAAGCAGTCCCTTGTGGCTACCTTTTTTGACTCTAAGGAAGAGACCCTGCCAAGGCTGCATGCTGGCTGACAAAAATCACAAGGTTCTGGGAAGTGATACCCTGGAAAGTCAGTGAAAGAGGTCACAGTGGCCTTAGCTCCATCCCCGCCTCACGTATGTAGGCTTTCCCCTCAGTGCCCCAGTGGAACTGAAGTCACCCTCCCTCAGCGACTATTTCCCCATGCCGTCTGCTCTGTAGCAGAGAGCTCTGGATAGACTAGGTCTGTTCTGACTGGGGAAACTGAGGGACCCTGGGAGTCAGAGCCATTGTCGCTAGTGGGTTCTTCACAGCCAAACACCTCTTGTGAAGACCAGGGAAGACTGAATAAGCAGTCCTTTGTGCTACCCTTTATTGTGACTCCTAGGGATAGAGACCCTGCTAGAGGCTGCATCTATTGCTGAAATCACAAGGCGTGGGCTGGGAAGTGATGCCTGGAACAGGGTCAGTGAGAAAGAAGGCCACAGCTCGCCTAGGCCCCATAGACCACCGATGTTAAGGCTTCCCCAAGGCCCAGGAGCCTCAAATGGAACCATAACACAGAGCTATTCCCACATGTCTGCTCTGTAGCAGAGAGATAGCTGGGAGACTAGGCCTGTTTCTGACTGGGAAAACTGAGGCCCTGGATAGCAGACCCATTGTTCTGGCTCCTTCCACGCAACACACCTCTACAAAAACCAGGGAATCACTGAATAAAGGCCAGTCCCTTGGGCTACCTTTTTTCACTCCTGGCAAGGAAGAGATCACCTGCAAGGCTGCATCCTTGAGCTGAAAAGTCACAAGGGGCTGGGAATGTGATACCTAGGATAAGTTCCAGTGCAAAGAACGGGTCGACAGTGGTACTGTGGATAGGCTCCAAAGCCCAGTTAAACGGCTTCGACCATTGTGCCCTGGAACGTGAGGGCTTATTCACCATCACTACCACAGCGCTCTTTTCCCCATGTCTGCTCTGTAGCAGAGAGGCTCTGGAGACTAGGTGCTGTTCATGACTGGGAGACTGAGGCCCTGGGAGCAGTCTGCCAATTGTTCTGGCAGTCTTCACAGCCAAACAGCCTCTTGCATCCAGGAAAGACTGAATAAGCAGTCCCCTGGGCTACCTTTTGTTGACTCTAATGGAAGAGACCCTGCAAAGGCTGCATCTGGGCTGAAAAGTCACAACCTGCTGGAAAGAGATACCGTGGAAAGTTCAGACCGGGAAAGAGGATAGACACTAGGCCTCCAAATCCCAGTAAGGACTTCGACAGTGCCTCTGGAACGTGAAGGCACCCTCCAAGCGCTTTTTCCCCATGTCTGAATCTGTAGCAGAGAGGCTCTGAGGAGTGACTAGGTCTGTTTTCTGACTGGGAAAATGAGGCCTATGTGACAGCAGAGCCCATTGTTCTGGCCGCCTTCACAGCCAAACACCCTCTTGGACTTCCAGGGCAAGCAAACAAATTGAATATAAGCAGTCCCTTGGGGCTACCTTTTTTTATTGACTCTAAGGAAGAGACCCTGACAAGGACCTGCATCTGGCTGAAAAATCCACAAGCGGGCTGAGGAATTGTGATACCTGGCTGAAAGTCAGTGAAAGACTGGAGCAGCACAGTGCCTATGCGGAGGCACCCCCATGGGTAGGTCTTCCCCAAGGCAGGGAACCTCTTAAGGAACCCTCCTCAGAGCTATTTTCCCCATATGCTGTGCTCTGTAGCAGAGAGCTCTGGAGACTAGGTCGCTGTTTCTGACTGGGAAACTGAGGGCCTGGGAGCTCAGCTTACCATTGTGATTCTGGCGTCTTCACAGCCAAACACCTCTTGAAATATCCAGGGAAGACTGAATAAGCCAGTCCCCCGTGGCTACCTTTTATCTTAAGGAAGACTCAAAGGCAAGAAGACTCAAGGCTGCATATGGCCAAAAATCAAAAAAAGGGGCTGGAAAGTGATACCTGGAAAGTCAGTGAAAGAGCCCCAGTGCCTAGTGCCTAGGCTCCAAAGCCCGGGTAGGGCTTCGACAGTGCCCTGGAACGTGAATCAAGTGAACACTTCTCCACAGAGCTATTTCCCCATGTCTGCACTCTGTAGCAGCAAGAGCTCTGGAGACTAGGTCTGTTCTGACTGGAAACTGAGCCCTGGGAAAGCAGACCCATTGTTGTGGCTTCTTAACAGAACAAACACCTCTTGCACCACAGGAAGACTGGAAATAATAAGCAGTCCCTTGGGGCTACCTTTTTGACTCTAAGGAAGAGACCCTGCAAAGGCTGCATCTGGAGAAAATCACAAGGGGCTGGGAAGTGATACCTGGAAAGTCAGTGAAAGAGGCCACAGTGCCTAGGCTCCAACCCCCAGGTAAGGCTATCGACAGGCTGCCAGGGAAACCTCAAGGAACACTCCACAGAGCTATTGCCCCATGTGTGTGCTCTGTAGCAGAGAGCTCTGGAGACTAGGTCTGTTTCTGACTGGGAAACTGAGGCCCTGGGAGCAGAGACCATTGTTCTGGCGCTTCTTCACAGCCAAACACTTCTCTTTGCACCAGGGAAGCTGAATAAGCACTCCCTTGGGGCTACCTTTTATGACTCTAAGGAAGAGACCCTGCCAGGCTGCATTTGGCTGAAAATCACAAAGGGGCTGGAAAGTGATACCTGGAAAGTCAGTGGAAGAGGCCACAGTGCCTAGGCCCCAACCCCCCGGGTAAAGGCTTCCCAAGCCAGGGAAACCTCCATCAAGGAACCCTCCTCAGAGCTTTTTCCCCATGTGTGCTCTGTAGCAGAGAGCTCTGGAGAACTAGGGTCTGTTCTGACTGGGAAACTGAGGGCACTGGGAGCAGACCCCATTGTTGTGTGCGTTCTTCACAGAGACAAACACCTCTTGCACCAGGGAAGCTTGAAATAAGCACTCCCTTGGGTACCTTTTATGACTCTAAAGAAGAGACCCTGCAAGGCTGCATTTTTGCTGAAAATCACAAGGGGCTGGAAAGTGCTACCTGGAAAGTCAGTGGAAGAGGCCACAGTGCCTAGGCCCCACCGCCCGGCTTGAGGGCTTCCCCAAAGACAGGGAACCTCAAGGAACACTCCCTCAGAGCTATTGCCCCATGTGTGCTCTGTAGCAGAGAGCTCTGGAGACTAGGTCTGTTCTGACTGGGAAACTGAGGGAGGCCCTGGGAGCAGAGCCATTTGTTGTGGCTTCTTAACAGACAAACACCTCTTTGCACCAGGGAAGACTGAATAAGCACTCCCTTGGGCTACCTTTTATGACTCTAAGGAAGAGACCCTGCCAGGCTGCCTTTTAGGCTGAAAATCACAGGGGGGCTGGAAAGTGCTACCTGGAAAGTCAGTGGAAAGGGCCACAGTGCCTAGGCCCCACCGCCCGGGTAGGGCTTCCCCCAAGCCAGGGAACCTCAAGGAACACTCCTCAGAGCTATTGCCCCATGTGTGCTCTGTAGCAGAGAGCTCTGGAGACTAGGTCTGTTCTGACTGGGAAACTGAGGGCCTGGGAGCAGACCCATTGTTGTGGCTTCTTAACAGCAAACACCTCTTGCACCAGGGAAGCCTGAATAAGCACTCCCTTGGGCTACCCTTTTTATGACTCTAAGGAAAAGAGACCCTGCCAGGCTGCCTTTGGCTGAAAAAATCACAAGGGGCTGGAAAGTGCTACCTGGAAAGTCAGTGGAAGAGGCCACAGTGCCTAGGCCCCCACCCGCCGTAGGGCTTCCCCAAGCCAGGGAACCTCAAGGAACACTCCTCAGAGCTATTTGCCCCATGTGTGCTCTGTAGCAGAGAGCTCTGGATACTAGGTCTGTTCTGACTGGGAAACTGAGGCCCTGGAGGCAGACCCATTGTTGTGGCTCTTCATAACAAACACAGACAAACACCTCTTGCACCAGGGAAGCTTGAATAAATAAGCACTCCCTTGGGCTACCTTTTATGACTCTAAGGAAGAGACCCGTGCCAGGCTGCCTTTGGGCTGAAAATCACAAGGGGCTGGAAAGTGCTACCTGGAAAGTCAGTGGAAGAGAGCCACAGTGCCTAGGCCACCACCCGGGTAGGGCTTCCCCAAGCCAGGGAACCTCAAGGAACACTCCTCAGAGCTATTGCCCCATGTGTGCTCTGTAGCAGAGAGCTCTGAGACTAGGTCTGTTCTGACTGGGAAACTGAGGCCCTGGAGCAGACCCATTGTTGTGGCTTCTTAACAGACAAACACCTCTTGCACCAGGGAAGCCTGAATAAGCACTCCCTTGGGCTACCTTTTATGACTCTAAGGAAGAGACCCTGCCAGGCTGCATTTGGCTGAAAAATCACAAGGGGCTAGAAAGTGCTACCTGGAAATTCAGTGGAAGAGGCCACAGTGCCTAGGCCCCACCGCCCGAGTAGGGCTTCCCCAAGCCAGGGAACCTCAAGGAACACTCCTCAGAGCTATTGCCCCCATGTGTGCTCTGTAGCAGAGAGAGCTCTGGAGACTAGGTCTGTTCTGACTGGGAAACTGAGGCCCTGGAGCAGCAGACCCATTGTTGTGGCGTCTTAACAGACAAACACCTGTCTTGCACCAGGGAAGACTGAATAAGCACTCCCTTGGGCTACCTTTTATGACTCTAAGGAAACAACCCTGCCAGGCTGCATTTGGCTGAAAATCACAAGGGGCTGGAAAGTGCTACCTGGAAAGTCAGTGGAAGAGGCCACAGTGCCTAGGCCCCACCGCCCGGGTAGGGCTTCCCCAAGCCAGGGAACGTCAAGGAAACACTCCTCAGAGCTATTGCCCATGTGTGCTCTGTAGCAGAGAGGCTCTGGAGACTAGTAGGTCTGGTCTGACTGGGAAACTGAGGACCCTGGGAGCAAACCCCATTGTTGTGCAACAGCAAAAACACCTCTTGCACCAGGGACTTGAATAAGCACTCCCTTGGGCTACCTTTTATGACTCTAAGGAAGAGACCCTGCCAGGCTGTCTTTGGCTGAAAATCACAAGGGGCTGGAAAGTGCTACCTGGAAAGTCAGTGGAAGAGGCCACAGTGCCTAGGGCCCACCGCCCGGGTAGGGCTTCCCCAAGCCGGGGAACCTAAAGGAACACTCCTCAGAGCTATTGCCCCATGTGTCCTCTGTAGCAGAAAGCTCTGGAGACTACTAGGTCTGTTCTGACTGGGAAACTGAGACTCTGGGAGCAGACCCATTGTTGTGCTTTCTTAACACACAAACACCTCTTGCACCAGGGAAGCTTGAATAAGCACTCCCTTGGGTTACCTTTTATGACTCTAAGGAAGAGACCCTGCCAGGCTGCCTTTGGCTGAAAATCACAAGGGGCTGGAAAGTGCTACCTGGAAAGTCAGTGGAAGAGATCACAGTGCCTAGGTGCCATCGCCGGGGTAGCGCTTCCCCAAGCCAGGGAACCTCAAGGAACACTCCTCAGAGCTATTGCCCCATGTGTGCTCTGTAGCAGAGGGCTCTGAGGGCTACTAGGTCTGTTTTGACTGGAAACCGAGGACCTCGGAACTGGCCCATGGCTGTGGCTTCTTAACAGATAAACACCTCTTGTACCAGGGAAGCTTGAATAAGCACTACCTTGGGCTACCTTTTATGACTCTAAGGAAGAGACCCTGCCAGGCTGCCTGTGGCTGAAAATCACAAGGGGTGGAATGTGCTACCTGAAAAGTCAGTGGAAGGGATCACAGTGCCTAGGCCCCACCGCCCAGTAGGGCTTCCCCAAGCCAGGGAATCTCACGGAACACTCCTCAGAGCTATTGCCCCATGTGTGCTCTGTAGTAGTGAGCTCTGGAGACTAGGTCTGTTCTGACTGGGAAACTGAGGCGCTGGAGCAGACCCTTTGTTGTGGCTACTTAACAGACAAACACTTCTTGCACCAGGGATGTCTGAATAAGCACTCCCTTGGGCTATATTTTATGACTCTAAGGAAGAGACCCTGCCAGGCTCCATTTGGTTGAAAAGCACAAGGGCCTGGAAAGTGCTAGCTGGAAAGTCAGTGGTAGGGGCCATTGTGCCTAGGCCCCACCGCCCCGGTAGGGCTTCCCCAAGCCCGTGAACGTCAAGGCACCCTCCTCAGAGCTAATGCCCCATGTGTGCTCTGTAGCAGAGAGCTCTGGATACTAGGCTTGGTCTGACTAGGAAACTGAGGCCTGGAGGCAAACCCATTGTTGTCTCTTCTTATAACAGCAAACACCTGTTTCGCCAGGGAAGATTGGATAAGCACTCCCTTGGGCTACCTTTTATGACTCTAAGGAAGAGACCCTGCCAGGCTGTCTTTGGCTGAAAATCACAAGGGGCTGGAAAGTGCTACCTGGAAAGTCAGTGGAAGAGGCCACAGTGTCTAGGCCCCACCGCCCGGGTAGGGCTTCCCCCAAGCCAGGGAACATCAAGTAACACTCCTCAGAGCTATTGCCCCATGTGTGCTCTGTAGCAGAAAGCTCTGGAGACTACTAGGTCTGTTCTGACTGGGAAACTGAGACCCTGGGAGCAGACCCATTGTTGTGCCTTCTTAACAGAGAAACACCTCTTGCACCAGGGAAGCTTGAATAAGCACTCCCTTGGGTTACTTTTTATGACTCCAACGAAGAGACACTGCCAGGCTGCCTTTTTGCTGAAAATCACAAGGGGCTGGAAAGTGCTACCTGGAAAGTCAGTGGAAGAGATCACAGTGCTTAGGTGCCAGCGCCGGGGTAGGACTTCCCCAAGCCAGGGAACCTCAAGGAACACTCCTCAGAGCTATTGCCCCATGTGTGCTCTGTATCAGAGAGCTGTGGAGACTAGGTCTGTTCTGACTGGGAAACTGAGGCCCTGGGAGCAGACCCATTGTTGTGGCTTCTTAACAGACAAACACCTCTTGCACCAGGGAAGCTTGAATAAGCACTCCCTTGGGCTACCTTTTATGACTCTAAGAAGAGACCCTGCCAGGCTGCCTTTGGCTGAAAATCACAAGGGGCTGGAAAGTGCTACGTGGAAAGTCAGTGGAAGAAGCCACTGCCTAGGCTCCACCAACCGGGTAGGGCTTCCCCAAGCCAGGGAACCTCAAGGAACACTCCTCAGAGCTATTGCCCCATGTGTGCTCTGTATCAGAGAGCTGTGGAGACTAGGTCTGTTCTGACTGGGAAACTGAGGCCCTGGGAGCAGAGCCATTGTTGTGGCTACTTAACAGACAAACACCTCTTGAACCAGGGAAGGTGAATAAGCACTCCCTTGGGCTACCTTTTATGACTCTAAGAAGAGAGACCCTGCCAGGCTGCCTTTGGCTGAAAATCACAAGGGGCTGTAAAGTGCTACGGGGAAAGTCATTGTAAGAAGCCACAGTGCCTAAGCCGCACCAAACGGGTAGGGCTTCCCCAAGCCAGGGAACCTCAAGGAACACTCCTCAGAGCTATTGCCCCATGTGTGCTCTGTATCAGAGAGCTGTGGAGACTAGGTCTGTTCTGACTGGGAAACTGAGGCCGTGGGATCAGACCCATTGTTCTGGCGTCTTCACAGCCAAACACCTCTTGCACCAGGGAAGCCTGAATAAGCAGTCCCTTGGGCTACCTTTTTTGACTCTAAGGAAGAGAACCTGCAAGGCTGCATCTGGCTGAAAATCACAAGGGGCTGGGAAGTGATACCTGGAAAGTCAGTTAAAGAGGCCACAGTGCCTAGGCTCCAAAGCCCAGGTAAGGCTTCGACAGTGCCCTGGAACGTGAAGGCACCCTCCACAACGCTTTTTCCCCATGTCTGCTCTGTAGCAGAGAGCTCTGGAGACTAGGTCTGTTCTGACTGGGAAACTGAGGCCCTGGGAGCAGAGCCATTGTTCTGGCGTCTTCACAGCCAAACACCTCTTGCACCAGGGAAGACTGAATAAGCAGTCCCTTGGGCTACCTTTTTTGACTCTAAGGAAGAGACCCTGCAAGGCTGCATCTGGCTGAAAATCACAAGGGGCTGGGAAGTGATACCTGGAAAGTCAGTGGAAGAGGCCACAGTGCCTAGGCCCCACCACCCGAGTAGGGCTTCCCCAAGCCAGTGAACCTCAAGGAACACTCCTCAGAGCTATTGCCCCATGTCTGCTCTGTAGCAGAGAGCTCTGGAGACTAGGTCTGTTCTGACTGGGAAACTGAGGCCCTGGGAGCAGACCCATTGTTGTGGCTTCTTAACAGACAAACACCTCTTGCACCAGGGGAGCCTGAATAAGCACTTCCTTGGGCTACCATTTATGACTCTAAGGAAGAGACCCTGCAAGGCTGCCTTTGGCTGAAAATCACAAGGGGCTGGGAAGTGATACCTGGAAAGTCAGTGAAAGAGGCCACAGTGCCTAGGCCCCACCGCCCGGGTAGGGCTTCCCCAAGCCAGGGAACCTCAAGGAACCCTCCTCAGAGCTATTGCCCCATGTGTGCTCTTTAGCAAAGAGCTCTTGAGACTAGGTCTGTTCTGACTGGGAAACTGAGGCCCTGGGAGCAGACCCATTGTTCTGGCTTCTTAACAGCCAAACACCTCTTGCACCAGGGAAACCTGAATAAGCAGTCCCTTGGGCTACCTTTTTTGACTCTAAGGAAGAGACCCTGCAAGGCTGCATCTGGCTGAAAATCACAAGGGGCTGGGAAGTGATACCTGGAAAGTCAGTGAAAGAGGCCACAGTGCCTAGGCCCCAAAGCCCGGTAGGGCTTCCCCAAGCCCTGGAACCTCAAGGAACACTCCCACAGAGCTATTTCCCCATGTCTGCTCTGTAGCAGAGAGCTCTGGAGACTAGGTCTGTTCTGACTGGGAAACTGAGGCCCTGGGAGCAGAGCCATTGTTCTGGCGTCTTCACAGCCAAACACCTCTTGCACCAGGGAAGACTGAATAAGCAGTCCCTTGGGCTACCTTTTTTTGACTCTAAGGAAGAGACCCTGCAAGGCTGCATCTGGCTGAAAATCACAAGGGGCTGGGAAGTGATACCTGGAAAGTCAGTGAAAGAGGCCACAGTGCCTAGGCCCCAGCACCCGGGTAGGGCTTCCCCAAGGCAGGGAGCCTCAAGGAACCCTCCTCAGAGCTATTTCCCCATGTCTGCTCTGTAGCAGAGAGCTCTGGAGACTAGGTCTGTTCTGACTGGGAAACTGAGGCCCTGGGAGCAGAGCCATTGTTCTGGCGTCTTCACAGCCAAACACCTCTTGCACCAGGGAAGACTGAATAAGCAGTCCCTTGGGCTACCTTTTTTTGACTCTAAGGAAGAGACCCTGCAAGGCTGCATCTGGCTGAAAATCACAAGGGGCTGGGAAGTGATACCTGGAAAGTCAGTGAAAGAGGCCACAGTGCCTAGGCCCCAGCACCCGGGTAGGGCTTCCCCAAGGCAGGGAGCCTCAAGGAACCCTCCTCAGAGCTATTTTCCCCATGTCTGCTCTGTAGCAGAGAGCTCTGGAGACTAGGTCTGTTCTGACTGGGAAACTGAGGCCCTGGGAGCAGAGCCATTGTTCTGGCGTCTTCACAGCCAAACACCTCTTGCACCAGGGAAGACTGAATAAGCAGTCCCTTGGGCTACCTTTTTTGACTCTAAGGAAGAGACCCTGCAAGGCTGCATCTGGCTGAAAATCACAAGGGGCTGGGAAGTGATACCTGGAAAGTCAGTGAAAGAGGCCACAGTGCCTAGGCTCCAAAGCCCAGGTAAGGCTTCGACAAGTGCCCTGGAACGTGAAGGCACCCTCCACAGCGCTTTTTCCCCATGTCTGCTCTGTAGCAGAGAGCTCTGGAGACTAGGTCTGTTCTGACTGGGAAACTGAGGCCCTGGGAGCAGAGCCATTGTTCTGGCGTCTTCACAGCCAAACACCTCTCTTGCACCAGGGAAGACTGAATAAGCAGTCCCTTGGGCTACCTTTTTTTGACTCTAAGGAAGAGACCCTGCAAGGCTGCATCTGGCTGAAAATCACAAGGGGCTGGGAAGTGATACCTGGAAAGTCAGTGAAAGAGGCCACAGTGCCCTAGGCTCCAAAGCCCAGGTAAGGCTTCCCAGTGCCCTGGAACCTCAAGGAACCCTCCACAGAGCTATTTCCCCATGTCTGCTCTGTAGCAGAGAGCTCTGGAGACTAGGTCTGTTCTGACTGGGAAACTGAGGCCCTGGGAGCAGAGCCATTGTTCTGGCGTCTTCACAGCCAAACACCTCTTGCACCAGGGAAGACTGAATAAGCAGTCCCTTGGGCTACCTTTTTTGACTCTAAGGAAGAGACCCTGCAAGGCTGCATCTGGCTGAAAATCACAAGGGGCTGGGAAGTGATACCTGGAAAGTCAGTGAAAGAGGCCACAGTGCCTAGGCTCCCAAAGCCCAGGGTAAGGCTTCGACAGTGCCCTGGAACGTGAAGGCACCCTCCTCAGAGCTATTTCCCCATGTCTGCTCTGTAGCAGAGAGCTCTGGAGACTAGGTCTGTTCTGACTGGGAAACTGAGGCCCTGGGAGCAGAGCCATTGTTCTGGCGTCTTCACAGCCAAACACCTCTTGCACCAGGGAAGACTGAATAAGCAGTCCCTTGGGCTACCTTTTTTGACTCTAAGGAAGAGACCCTGCAAGGCTGCATCTGGCTGAAAATCACAAGGGGCTGGGAAGTGATACCTGGAAAGTCAGTGAAAGAGGCCACAGTGCCTAGGCCCAAAGCCCCCGGGTAGGGCTTCCCCAAGTGCCCTGGGAGCCTCAAGGAACCCTCCTCAGAGCTTTTTCCCCATGTCTGCTCTGTAGCAGAGAGCTCTGGAGACTAGGTCTGTTCTGACTGGGAAACTGAGGCCCTGGGAGCAGAGCCATTGTTCTGGCGTCTTCACAGCCAAACACCTCTTGCACACCAGGGAAGACTGAATAAGCAGTCCCTTGGGCTACCTTTTTTGACTCTAAGGAAGAGAGACCCTGCAAGGCTGCATCTGGCTGAAAATCACAAGGGGCTGGGAAGTGATACCTGGAAAGTCAGTGAAAGAAGCCACAGTGCCTAGGCTCCAAAGCCCAGGTAAGGCTTCGACAGTGCCCTGGAACGTGAAGGCACCCTCCTCAGAGCTATTTCCCCATGTCTGCTCTGTAGCAGAGAGCTCTGGAGACTAGGTCTGTTCTGACTGGGAAACTGAGGCCCTGGGAGCAGAGCCATTGTTCTGGCGTCTTCACAGCCAAACACCTCTTGCACCAGGGAAGACTGAATAAGCAGTCCCTTGGGCTACCTTTTTTGACTCTAAGGAAGAGACCCTGCAAGGCTGCATCTGGCTGAAAATCACAAGGGGCTGGGAAGTGATACCTGGAAAGTCAGTGAAAGAGGCCACAGTGCCTAGGCTCCAAAGCCCAGGTAAGGCTTCCCCAAGGCAGGGAGCCTCAAGGAACCCTCCTCAGAGCTTTTTTCCCCATGTCTGCTCTGTAGCAGAGAGCTCTGGAGACTAGGTCTGTTCTGACTGGGAAAACTGAGGCCCTGGGAGCAGAGCCATTGTTCTGGCGTCTTCACAGCCAAACACCTCTTGCACCAGGGAAGACTGAATAAGCAGTCCCTTGGGCTACCTTTTTTGACTCTCTAAGGAAGAGACCCTGCAAGGCTGCATCTGGCTGAAAATCACAAGGGGCTGGGAAGTGTGATACCTGGAAAGTCAGTGAAAGAGGGCCACAGTGCCTAGGCTCCAAAGCCCAGGTAAGGGCTTCGACAGTGCCCTGGAACAAGAAGGCACCCTCCTCAGAGCTATTTTTCCCCATGTCTGCTCTGTAGCAGAGAGCTCTGGAGACTAGGTCTGTTCTGACTGGGAAACTGAGGCCCTGGGAGCAGAGCCATTGTTCTGGCGTCTTCACAGCCAAACACCTCTTGCACCAGGGAAGACTGAATAAGCAGTCCCTTGGGCTACCTTTTTTTTGACTCTAAGGAAGAGACCCTGCAAGGCTGCATCTGGCTGAAAATCACAAGGGGCTGGGAAGTGATACCTGGAAAGTCAGTGAAAGAGGCCACAGTGCCTAGGGCCCAAAGCCCAGGTAAGGCTTCGACAGTGCCCTGGAAACGTGAAGGCACCCTCCACAGAGCTTTTTCCCCATGTCTGCTCTGTAGCAGAGAGCTCTGGAGACTAGGTCTGTTCTGACTGGGAAACTGAGGCCCTGGGGAGCAGAGCCATTGTTCTGGCGTCTTCACAGCCAAACACCTCTTGCACCAGGGAAGACTGAATAAGCAGTCCCTTGGGCTACCTTTTTTGACTCTAAGGAAGAGACCCTGCAAGGCTGCATCTGGCTGAAAATCACAAGGGGCTGGGAAGTGATACCTGGAAAGTCAGTGAAAGAGGCCACAGTGCCTAGGCTCCAAAGCCCAGGTAAGGGCTTCGACAGTGCCCTGGAACGTGAAGGCACCCTCCACAGCGCTTTTTCCCCATGTCTGCTCTGTAGCAGAGAGCTCTGGAGACTAGGTCTGTTCTGACTGGGAAACTGAGGCCCTGGGAGCAGAGCCATTGTTCTGGCGTCTTCACAGCCAAACACCTCTTGCACCAGGGAAGACTGAATAAGCAGTCCCTTGGGCTACCTTTTTTGACTCTAAGGAAGAGACCCTGCAAGGCTGCATCTGGCTGAAAATCACAAGGGGCTGGGAAAGTGATACCTGGAAAGTCAGTGAAAGAGGCCACAGTGCCTAGGCTCCCAAAGCCCAGGTAAGGCTTCGACAGTGCCCTGGAACGTGAAGGACACCCTCCACAGCGCTTTTTCCCCATGTCTGCTCTGTAGCAGAGAGCTCTGGAGACTAGGTCTGTTCTGACTGGGAAAACTGAGGCCCTGGGAGCAGAGCCATTGTTCTGGCGTCTTCACAGCCAAACACCTCTTGCACCAGGGAAGACTGAATAAGCAGTCCCTTGGGCTACCTTTTTTGACTCTAAGGAAGAGACCCTGCAAGGCTGCATCTGTCTGAAAATCACAAGGGGCTGGGAAGTGATACCTGGAAAGTCAGTGAAAGAGGCCACAGTGCCTAGGCCCCAAAGCCCGGGTAAGGTGCAAGGCTGCATCTGGCTGAAAATCACAAGGGGCTGGGAAGTGATACCTGGAAAAAAGTCAGTGAAAGAGGCCACAGTGCCTAGGCTCCAGCCCCAGGTAGGGCTTCCCCAAGGCAGGGAGCCTCAAGGCACCCTCCTCACAGCGCTTTTTCCCCCTTGTCCTGCTCTGTAGTAGCAGAGAGCTCTGGAGACTAGGTCTGTTCTGACTGGGAAACTGAGGCCCTGGGAGCAGAGCCATTGTTCTGGCGTCTTCACAGCCAAACACCTTTGCACCAGGGAAGACTGAATAAGCAGTCCCTTGGGCTACCTTTTTTGACTCTAAGGAAGAGACCATGCAAGGCTATCTGGCTGAAAA